>CAUYQU010076392.1:0-21877 GCA_963574635.1 Cheracebus regulus
GGGAGATAGCATGGGGAGAAATGCCAGATATAGGTGAAGGGGAGGAAGGCAACAAATCACACTGCCACGTGTGTACCTATGCAACAATATTGTATGTTCTTCACATGTACCCCAAAACCTAAAATGCAATAAAAAAAAAAAGGAATAAATTAATGGCATTTGCAGCAACCTGGATGGAACTGGAGACTATTATTCTAAGTGAAGTAACTCAGGAACAGAAAACCAAACATCATATGTTCTCACTCATAAGTGGGAGATAAGCTATGAGGATGCAAAGGCATAATGACACAATGGACTTTGGGGACTGCTTGGGTGATGGGTGCACCAAAATCTCACAAATCACCACTAAAGAACTTACTCATGTAACCAAATACCACCTGTTCCCCAAAAACCTATGGAAATAAAAAATTTTAAAAAAAAGAAAAAGAAATGAAAGGAGGCACAGAGAAATGGAAAGACGCCCTATGTTCACAGATTGGAAGACTTAATATTGTCAAAATATCCATACTACCCAAGGAATTTAGATTCAATGCAATCCCTATCAAAATCCCAATGGTATTTTTATTTTCTGAGATGGTGTCTCACTCTGTCACCCAGGCTGGAGTGCAGTGGTGTGATATCGGCTCACTGCAACCTCTGCCTCCTGGGTTCAAGCTATTCTCCTGCCTCAGCCTCCTGAGTAGCTGGGATTACAGGCATGTGCCACCACGCCCGGCTAATTTTTGTATTTTTAGTAAACACGGAGTTCCACCATGTTAGCCAGGCTGGTCTCAAACTCCTGACCTCAGGCAATCCGACCACCGCAGCTTACCAAAGTGATGAGACTACAGGCATGAGCCACCATGCCCGGCCCACAATGGCACTTTTTTACAGAAATAGAAAAAAAAAATTCTAAAACTCTTATGGACTGACAAATGACCACAAATGGCCAAATTAACCTTGAGAAAGAACAAAGTTGGTGGCATCACACCTCCTGATTTCAAAATATATTATTACACAAAGCTACTGTTATCAAAATGGTATGGTACTGACATAAAGACAGATATATGGAACAATGGAACAGAATAGAGAGCCCAAAAATAAATCAATTTATGTACAGTCACCTGATCTTACACAAGGCTGCAAATAATATACAATGGGGAAAGAAAAGTGTCCTCAACAAATTGTGTTGGGAAAACTGGATATTCACATTCAAAAGAATGCAGCCTTCTCTTACACCATACACAAAAATCAACTTACAAAGGATTAAAGACTTAAACGTAAAACCTAAAACTATAAAACTCTCAGAGAAAACACGGAGGGAAACCTTCACAACATTGGTCTTGGCGACGATTTCATGGATATAACATCAACAGTGCAGGCAATAAAAACAAAAATATAAGTGAGACTACATAAAACAGCTTCTGTACAGCAAAGTAGACAATCAACATAGTGATGGAAATGAGAGAAAATATCTACAAACTTTATATCAGAAAAGGGGTTGATATGCAAAATACATAAGAAACTCCCAAGCACAAAAGTAAAAACAACTAATTACTTCTTAAAAAAACAGGCTTAAGACTTGACTAGACATTTCTCTAAAGACATACAAAAAACGAACGTGTATATGAAAAAATGCTCAATGTCACCAATTATCAGGGCAATGTAAATCAAAACCACAATGAGCTATCACCTCACACTTGTTAGGATGGCTATTATAAAAAAGGACAGTAAGTGTTGACAAGGATTAGAGAAATTGGAACCCTTGCACACTGTTGGTAAGAACGGAAAATGACATAGCTGCTATGGAAAATATGTGGGTTTCTCAAAAAATGTAAAACAGAACTACAATATGATTTAGCAATCTCATTTGTATTTATCCTAAAGAATCACCATCGCAATCTCAAAGAGATATTAGCACTCCTATATCCACTGAAGCAATATGCACAATAGCAAAGATGCAGAAGCAACCTAAATATCTATCAACAGACGGATAATGAAAATGTGGTATACAATGGGATACTATTCAGCTTTTAAAAAATTTGAAAAACGGACATTCAGCTGGGCATGGTGGCTCATGTCTATAATCCCAGCACTTTGGGAGGCCAAGGCAGGAGAATTACTTAAGCTCAGGAGTTAAGAGATCAGCCTGGGCATTATAGTGAGACCTCATCTCTACAAAAAAATAAACAAAAAATTAGCCAGGCATGGCGGTGGGTACCTATAGTCCCAGCTACTTGGGAGGCTGAAGTAGGAGGATAATTTGAGCCCAGGAGATCAAAGCTGCAGTCACCACATTCCAGCCTGGGCAAGAGAGCGAGATTCCATCTCAAGGGAAAAAAAAGGGGGGGAAATTATGCAATATGCAACAACATAAATGAATCTTGAGGACATTAACCTAAGTGAAAAAAGACAGTCAAAGGAAGACAAATAGTGCATGATCCCACTTATATAAGGCATCTAAAATAGTCAAATTCACAGACTCACAGTGGAAATGGTGGTTCTCGGGGGCTGGGATAGGGAAGGAAATTGGGAGTTACTAACCAATGGGAATAAAGCTTCAGTCAAGCAAGATGAGTAAGCTCTAGAAACTGATGTACAACATTGTACCTATAGTCAACAATGTGACTGCACACTTAAAAATTTGTTAAGAGGGTAGATCTCACATTACGTATTCTTACTGCAATAAAATCAAGTTTTAAAAAAGGAGGACGTGGCTGGGCACAGTGGTTCACACCTGTAATCCCAGCACTTTGGGGGGCCGAGGCAGGCAGATAATCTGAGATCTGTAGTTCAAGACCATCCTGGCCAACAGGTGAAACCCGTCTCTACTAAAAATACAAAAATTAGCTGGGCATGGTGACACATGCCTACAATCCCAGCTACTCAGGAGGCTGAGGCAGGAGAATTGCTTCAACTCAGGAGGTGGAGGCTGCAGTGAGCTGAGATGGTGCCACTGCACTTCAGCCTGGGCAACAGAGCAAGACTCTGTCTCAAAAAAAGAAAAGAAAATGAAAAGGAGGATAGAGTAGGAAGATAGGAAAAATTATCACAAGTGTAATTAGGATGTCCCAGTTTCCTTTAACCTCAAGTACAGAACTAGGGAGTGGTAAGATATACAGGGACAGCTGTGAAAGTCAAAGCCTCCTGATGAAGGAGTAGGAATCTCCTGTGGCTGCTATAACCAAATACCACAAACTTAGTGACTTAAAACAACACAAATGTATTGAGTTTCACTGGGCTAAAATCAGAGTGTGAGCAAGGTCAGTTCCTGGACGTTTCTAGCTTCTGGAGGCCACCCACACTCCTTGGCTTGTGGTCTCTCCTCTTCCCTCAAAGGGCATCACTCCAACTCTGCTTCAGTCATCACATCTCCCTCTCTGACTCTGACCCTCCTGCCTCTCCTATAAGGACCCTGTGATCACACTGAGCCCACCCAGATAATCCAGGATAATTCCCCTTTGACGTACTCACATCTACAAAGTCCTTTTACCCAGGTAAATTATCATACGACAGGCTCCAGGGATTACTACATGGATTACCAATTTCAGGGGCCATTATGCTGCCTACCACAGAGGGGAAGCTGATTTAACCCAGGTTAGAAAAGTCAAATACAAATGAAACCTCTATACCTCTATCCCATTCCTTTTTGTTCTTCTATGTTAGGAAATCACTTCAATATACGTGGGCTATTGGATTTGTTTCTAATACACCATTCCACTAGAAGACTTTGCAACAATGTGAGGAAAGGAAAAGCAGCCTCTGACATCTGGGAGCTGGCTGGGTAATATCACAGTTGAGTCTTGGTGTTGCTGTAAACTGGCAAGCAACTCAGAGCAAGGCACACACCTAAGCCTTGACAGCAGACTCTTTCGTTGAATATAAACAAGTTCAGAGAACACCAGTATCAGACAAGACCATTTTAAGGCCATGATAGATAAAGACTAAACAAGACCGGTTGGGCACGATGGCTCAAGCCTGTAATCCCAGCATTTTGGAAGGCCGAGGTAGGCGAATCACAAGGTCAAGAGTTCAAGACCAGCCTGGCCAATATGGTGAAACCCCATTTCCACTAAAAATACAAACATTAGCCAGGCGTGGGTGGTGGGCACCTATAGTCCCAGCTACTCAGGAGGCTGAGGCGGGAGAATCGCTTGAACCCAGAAGGTAGAGGTTGCAGTGAGCCGAGATAGCACCACTGCACTCCAGCCTGGGTGACACAGTGAGACTCCATCTTAAAAAAAAAAAAAAAAAAAAAAAAAAAAAAAAAAGCAAGAAGACCACTCTGTAATCACTCCTCAACACAGGCAAAAAATGTGAACATTGTCCAAACCACAAAAATGACCATCTCTCTATCCTGGCTAACGTGAATGATTGTTGCTTCTTTACCAGTTACAGCTTTAGCCTTACTCCAGTCTTCTTTCCTTCTAGAAAAGATTTCTTAAGCTATCCAATCATAGAATTATTCCAGCTTGCTAACAGCATCCCATACCCAAAGCCTCACTTCCTTAAACTCTTCCCAAACTACCTAGTAGAAGCCCAAACCCTATTTGAAAAGTTCCTTTTGAACACCCACCTACTGCAACACCCTACGGTTCCCCATGGAACTCACTGCAATATGCAACAAGCCCAATTTGTCCGACTACAGGAGGCTTCTTGGTAGTTTTTGGCTGGAGGGCAATGACAAGGTCAGAAAAGACTACAAACTCCAAGATAACTGCATTCTGAGCTTACATACAAGATTCATGACTGGTTCCCATCTTCTGCCCAACTGCTATTCTCAAGTGGGAAGGACTACAGTTGTTTTTATCTCCTGAACAAAGGGTAAGCTATAGAGTTGAGGGCAAGACACTGGTAGAAAGCAGCAGGTTTGTAAACCACCTAGAGAGGCAGAAGGTGAAGGATGATTCCTTCTAGCCCCATTATCTCCCCACCTCCTATTTGGCCTAAAAGGAGCCAACTAACTGGGAAGGTCCTAAAATCTCTGTTGTAAAAGTCCCAGTCTGGCCAGGCATGGTGGCTCATGCCTATAATCCCAGGACTTTGGGAGGTTGAGGTGGACAGATCACCTGAGGTCAGGAGTTAGAGACCAGCCTGGCCAACTTGGCAAAACCCCATCTCTACTAAAAATACAAAAATTAGCCAGGTATGGTGGCCTGTAATCCCAGCTCCTGGGGAGCCTGACACATGATGATCACTGGAATCTAGGAGGTGGAGGTTGCAGTGAGCTGAGATCACTCCAGCCTGGGTGATAGAGCGAGACTCTGTCTAAAAAGAGTCCCGGTCAACCCCAGAATTATTACAGCCAAAATATTACAGCCAAAAGGGGAGCTTAAGCCATACCCAGGATAAGGAAGAATTTAGACTGTGCAGCCAGGTTAGGCATGGTGGCTAATACCTCTAATTCCAGCACTTTGGGAAGCTGGAGAAGAACTACTTGAGGTCAGGAGTTCAAGACCAGCCTGAGTAACACAGCAAGAACCTGTCTATACACATATGGCCAGGCGCATTGACTCACGCCTGTTATCCCAGCACTTTGGGAGGCCAAGGCAGGGAGATCACTTGAGGTCAGGAATTTGAGACCAGCCTGGCCAACATGGTGAAATCTTGTCTCTACTAAAAATTCAAAAAAATTAACCAAGCATAGTGGTGGGTGCATGTAATCCCAGCTACTGGAAGACTGAGGCAGGAGAATCGCTTGAACCCAGGAGGCGGAGGTTGCAGTGAGCCAAGATCGTGCCACTGCACTCCAGCCTGGGCGACAGAGTGAGACTCCATCTCAAAAAAAAAAAAAATTAGCCAGGTGTAGTGGTGGGTACCTGTAATCCCAGGGACTCAAGAGGCTGAGGCACAAGAATTGTTTGAACCTGGGAGGCAGAGGTTACAATGAGCTGAGATCATACCACAGCACTCCAGCGTGAATTCCAGAGTGAGACTCTGTCACAAAAAAAAAAAAAAAAAAAGACTTGCAGTGGCTCACATCTGTAATCCCAACACTTTGGGAGGCCAAGGTGGACAGATAGCTCAAGCCCAGGAGTTGAAGACCAGCCTAGGCAACGTGGTGAAAGCCAGTCTCTACAAAAAACACAAAAATTAGCCAGGTGTGGTGGTGTATGCCTATAGTTCCAGCTACTTGGAGGGCTCAAGCAGGCAGATCTGTTGAGCCTGGGAGGTAGAGGCAGCAGTGAGGCGTGTTCGTTCCACAGCATTCCAGTTGGGGTGATGGAGCGACACTCTGCCTCAAAAATAATTTTAAAAAGAGTTACAGCCTACAAGGTGGCAATCCCGATGGCTGAGCAGCATTCTCCCGCAGAGCACAAAAACAGACACTTTAAGAGAGGATAGAACAGGGATTTATGCTGAACAGGTTGGCCAAGTATATATATTTAACAGTTTATAGGAGGAGCTATGAATATGTACAAAGTGGGGAAGATCACGCACATGCAGGCTGAATAATATGTATGTTACATACTGTCCGCGTTCACCTGGGGGTGGAGACTTAACATCTAAATGCATTACAATTAGGCCCTGCAGTCAGGTGGTGAAGCAGGGACAGGAAAGCACTCAAGTGCACACCTCTGTAAACTGGCCACCACCAGTTCACGGTCAGTGCTCTAATCAGGAGACAGTTACTGAAAGCAGCCTCTTGTCCAGTCAAAGCTGTAGTCATGGCTTGCAGAACAGGGGAGTGAGGCTCAGCTAGTCAGGGTCTAGCAGTGGGTGAGCTGCAGTTATCTAAATACTGCTTATCTGGAGGCCAGTGCTTGTTTAGCTGCTAGATAAAAAGAAACACCTTGAGCAGTAGAACCGTGTTTATTAAAGTGCAGGGGATGCTTTACCTAACCTTTGCCTGGCATGGCCCTACATCTTGTTTATAGTTTGGTATTTTATTGCCACAAAGAGTCTGTTCCCTCAGTGGTTTTTTTTTTTGAGACAGAGTCTTGTTCTGTCCCCAGGCTGGGGGTGCGGTGGCGTGATCTCGGCTCATTGCATCCTCTGCCTCCCGGGTTCAATCGATTCTCCTGCCTCAGCCTCCTGAATAGCTGGGACTACAGGCGCGTGCCACCAGGCCCAGCTAATTATTGTATTTTTAGTAGAGATGTGGTTTCACCATGTTGGCCAGGATGGTCTCGATCTCTTGACCTCATGATCCACCCACCTCAGGCTCCCAAAGTGCTGGGATTACAGGTGTGAGCCACCACGTCCAGCCTGTTCCCTCAGTCTTAAGATCTCTATTTTAACAGTAATGCTGGTTAGTTGTTGTATTTAAGCCACAAAAGGGAGTAGATATAATGAAGCATGTCAGATCTCCCATCCCATCCTGGCTGGGAACTCAGTTTTTAAGATTTCCCGTTAGCCAAGAGAGGGTCTACTCAGTCAGCTAGCAGTCTTAGGATTTCACAGTTATCCCTCAAATGAAAGGAAATGGATCATTACTACTTGATATTAATAGCAAAAGTCAAATATGATCACTAAAGCAACCAAGAAGAGAACTATGAGATATTCATTAACACAAAACACAAAATCATTACCTGATTAACTCAAAATGGATCAAAGACCTAAACATAAGAGCTAAAACTATACAACTCTTAGAGGAAAACCTTCATGATGCCTGAAGTTGGGGATCAGTTCTTAGATATGACACACACACAAAAACACAGGCAACAAATGAAAACACAGATAAACTGGACTTCAAAATTAAAAACTTTTGTGCATCAAAGGACACTACCAATAGAGTAAAAAGGCAACCCTATAGGATGGCAGAGAAGTGTTTGCAAATCACATGTCTGATAACAGGTTAATATTCAAAATATATAAAGAACTCCTAAAACTCAACAACAAAAATCAAGCAACCCAATTCAAAAACATGCAAAGAACAGATATTTCTCCAAAGAAGATGTAAATATAGTGAATAAGCACATGAAACAATGCTGAACTTCACCAATCATTAGGGAAAGGCAAATCAAACGCACCATGAGGTATCATTTCACATCCATTTTAAAAAAAGAAGAAAAACAGAAAACAATGTGTGTTGGTGAAGATGTGGAAGAACTGGAACTCTGGCTCATTCCTAGTGGGAATATAAAATGGTACAGCCTCTGTGGAAAATGGTATGGCAGTTCCTCGAAAAATTAAACACAGAATTACCATACAATCCAGCAATTCTACTTTCGAATTGAAAGCAGAGACTCTTAACAGGTATTTGTACACCCATGATCACAGCAGCATTATTCACAATAGCCAAAAAGTGGAAACAACCCACGTCAATTGATGAAGGAATAGATAAGCAAAATATGATCGTCACAAAAAGAAAGTATTATTCAGCCTTAACAAATTCTGGGCCAGGCGCAGTGGCTTATGCCTGTAATCCCAGCACTTTTGGAGGCCAAGGTGGATGCGTCGCTTTCAGCCAGGAGTTCAAGACCAGCCTGGACAACATGGTGAAACCCCATCTCTACAAAAAATACAAAAATTAGGCTAGGCACAGTGGCTCACACCTGCAATCCCAGCACTTAGGAGGCCAAGGCAGGCAGATCACCTGAGTTCAGGAGTTCAAGACCAGTCTGGCCAACATGGTAAAACCCCATCTCTACTAAAAATACAAAAATTAGCTGGGCGTGGTGGCACATGCCTGTAATCTCAGCTGCTCAGGAGGCTAAGACAGGAGAATTGCCTGAACAAGGGAGGCAGAGATTGCAGTGAGCCAAGATGGCGCCATTACTCTCCAGCCTGGGCAACAGAGCAAGACTCTTTGTCAAAAAAGAAAATACAAAAATTAGCCAGGCACAGCTGTAGTCCTAACTGCTTGGGAGACTGAGGCAGGAGAATCGATTGAACCCAGGAGGTGGAGGTTGCAGTGAGCTGAGATCGTGCCACCGCACTCCAGCCTGGGCGACAGAGAAAGACTCTGGCTCAAAAAAAAAAGAAAAAGAAAAAGAAAAGAAATTCTGACATGCTACAACATAGATGAACCTTACCTTGAAGACATTATGCTAAGTGAAATAAGCCAGATACAAAAGGACAAATATTGTATGGTTCAACTTGGAATAGTCAGATTCATACAGGCAGAACCAGCAGCTGGAGAGAGTGGGGAATGGAGAGTTTCTGTTTAATGGGTATCAGGTTTCAGCTGCAGAAAAACTTCTGGAAATGGATAGTGGTGGTGGTTGCACAACAATGCAAATGTATTTAATGCCATTAAACTGGTATATTTAGATGTGGTAAATTACATGTCATGTATATTTTATTATGATAAAAAAGCTAAACAATTATAGCATTATGCAGCAAAATTAAAAGAATTAAATAATTTTTAAAATTGGCAACAAGTCTTAGAGGAAAAGCAAGTATTTACATTCACTCTAAATATAAATAATTTGAGAAAGAAATGCAAAGACTGGAAAGTCTGAGCCTGGTCACTGTCTACGCTAGTTCCATATAAGATGGAGTAGACTCAACCAGCCAGGGGTGCCGGGTTGAGGGAAAGAGGGGTGAAGACAGTCAGAACTAAAAGAACTCTATCATCAGTACAAAAACTGTGTTGTTTTCAGCAGTAGACAAAGCTCTGGACGGTTTTAACATGTGTCCCTTTCTCAATCCAAATTTCAGAATATCTAATTAATTAAAACCAAAGCCAAAGAGCAGGAGGATCACTTGAGCTCAGGAGACAGGTCTGGGCAACCTGGTGCGACCTTACCGCCACAAAAAATTTTAAAATTAGTCAGGTCTGCTAATGCACACCTGTATGACTCACGCCTGTAGTCCCAGCTACTTGGGAATGTAGGTCTATAGGGCCCCACAGGGTCGTGGGGTGTCCCTTATGCTGTGCTGAGGTGCAGGATCTGAGAAGTAAAGAGACAGGACGCTGAAGAACCGGTGAAGAGCATCTGGACTTGGGAGGCCAGGCCACCTGTGAGCGGAGATCAGCGAGATCCCCAAATGCCCAGGAGCATCTGTATTTATTAGGTACAAGCAGGGGGCAGGGTTGTGAGTGAGGTCATCATCTACAGGCTTAGTAATAGGACATACATAATCATGTGAGTTACAAGTGAGGGGGCCACAACATTATGTCACTTGGGCAGAGAGGTGGGCCATGCACAGTAGGGGGCCATGACGTGCACAATAGTAAAGGGTCATGTACAGAAAAGGGGTCCACCCCCATTAGGTCACTGAGGAAAGGCAGGGACCATGTGCAACAGGTGTTGTGCGTAACACTTCTTATCTAGGGGCTGGAGACTTGAAAGGATTTCTAATAGAAGGATACTGTAAGTCAATGCAGTAGGAGCTGACAGACCTGTGCTCTTCTCTTCAGATATTTATGGGAGGATGATTTTAGCTAGCACAGAAGGGAGAAAAGGCTGACAGGGTGTACAGCCGCCGTGGCTGGTCACACCAGAGGGGCTCTTCTCCCTCGGTTATTTCCAGGTTCTCAGGCCTGAGGCCTACTTTCCACAGGAACTGGATGCAAGGTACTACAACTCCTTTATCAGAAGAGGGTCTTGCTCTGCCAAGCCTGCCATACGGCGTATGCCCTTTTAGGCAGGAACGCCACCTCCTGGGTCTTTGGTTCTTGTCTTGGTTTGGCTGTTTTCCCATGTACTGCTTCTGTTCTGTGACTGCTCTAGGCATTCCTCCTACTACAAACTACTATATAGTTATATAAAAGGATTCTATAAATCAGAACTAAATGTGTCAGTACAGCTCCAACTACAATACTTATATAATTATTTGAAAAGATTATACAGAACTAAGTATGCTAGATATAAGTGCTAGATATATGTAAGCAGTAAGTTATACTTCAGGCATTAATTCTATAAACTAATATATAATTACATATAATGGATTATATAAAGGAAATAGCTAAGTAATAACACTACAAACTAAGATATTCTTCAGGCACTAATTGTGCCTGGGGTCTAAACAGTTCTCCTTCCTCGGTGCCCATGGGGGGTGTTACCCACAGGGAAGCTGAAGTGGGAGGATCACCTGAGCCTGGGAAGTCAAGGCTGCAGGGAGCCATGAGTGCGCCACTGCCCTACAGCCTGGGATACAGAGTGAGACCCTGTCTCAAAATAAAAAGTAAAATAAAAGCAAAGACAAATAGACCAATAAAATAGCACAGACTCTAAAATTAAACCCTATGAATATAGTGTTACCTATCTATGACAAAAATCATAAATAGTGGTGGAGCAATTGGACATTCCTGTGGGCAGAAAAAATACGACTCCTACCTTGCACCATACACAAAAAATAAATTCTAGATATACTGCAAATTTAAATGAGAAGAGTAATTCAATAAAGCATTTAGAGAAAAGCACAAGACAACATTAGTCTTAGAGTAAGCAGAAACTTCTTAACTGGGATATAAAAAGTACTCAGAAAAGGCCAGGTGCGGTGGCTCATGCCTGTAATCCCAGCACTTTGGGAGACCAAGGCGGGCGGATCACCTGAGGTTGAAAGTTCAAGACCAACCTGGCCAACATGGAGAAACCCTATCTCTACTAAAAGTACAAAATTAGCCGGGCATGGTGGTGGGCAACTGTAATCCCAGCTACTCAGGAGGCTCAGGCAGGAGAATCGCTTGAACCAGGGAGATGGAGGTTGCAGTGAGCCAAGATCGTGCCATTGCACTCCAGCCTGGGCCACAAGAACAAACCTCCGTCTCAAAAAAAAAAAGAAAAAGAAAAGAAAAAGAAAACCTCAAAAACATTTTAATAATAAATTGAACATATTAAAATTAATAATTTCTGTTCATCAGATCATTAAGAAAGGCATCCACAGAGTGGGAAAGAAATCTGTTTAGTATGTATATCTGACAAAGCAATCATATCCATTTGTATTACAATATAATACAAGTTATATTGCAAAGATCTTACAAATCAAAATTTAAAAAGATAAAAACTTTTAAATGGAAAAAATTTGACCCTTCAAAAGAGATTTCCAAATGGTTAAAAAACAAACAGGTACTCAAATTCATTAGTTATCAGGAAAATGAAAATTAAAATTATTTGTATGATAAACACTATAACACACTTGCTAGAATGACAAAAATTAAAAAGGACAGAAAATACTAAGTGTTGGTAAAGATGAGAAACAACCACACCTCTGATACTCTCAGTACTGGTGGAGGTGTACACTGGTACAACCACTTTTGAAAACTGTTTAAAAGTATCTACTAAAGATGAACAAACTCTAACCTAGGGATGAAATCCCTAGGTCTATACCCAACAGAAATGCACAAACATGTCCACCAAAAGCTATGTACAAAAATATTCATAGCCAGCCAGGCGTGGTAGCTCAACCTGTAATCCCAGTACTTTGGGAGGCTGAGGTGGGTGGATCACCTGAGGTCAGGAGTTCAAGACCAGCCTGACCAACATGGTGAAACCCCGTCTCTACCAAAAACAAAAATTAGCTGGGTGTGGTGGTGTGCACCTGTAATCCCAGGTACTAGGGAGGCTGAGGTAGGAGAATCATTTGAACCCGGAAGGCAGAGGTTGAAGTGAGCAGAGACCATGCCACTGCACTCCAACCTGGGAGACAGAGCGAGACTCCATCTCAAATATGTATATATTTATTTAAAAATATATATTAAATATGTAAATTTTTATATATTTATTAAAATATATATTTAAAAATATATAAATATATTTATAGCCAAAACCTACAGACTACTGAAGTGCCCACAACTACAGTACCGAGAATGAATTATAATCACAAACAATAAGGAGAAATTTCACAAACACTGTAAAAGAAACTGGACACAAAAGAGTGTATACTTAAGATTCTATTTACATAAAGTTCAAAACTAATCAAACACTAATCTATGGTGTTAGAAGCCAGAGCAACGTTTACCCTTCATGGAGGAGAAAGTAACTAGAAGGGGAAAAGGAATGGGTTTCTGGGATGCTAGCAAAATTCTGCTTCTTTTTTCTTTCTTTGTAATGGCAGAGATGGGGATTCACTATCAGGCTGACCAGTCTCAAACTCCAGATGGATTAGGGAGTACACAGGTGTGTTTAGTATAAAATGATCTGAAGGGTATGTTTATGGTTATATGCACTTCTCTCTGTGTATTTTAGCTTCAATTATAAAAATTAAAACTAAATTTGTACCGAATTCCACTAACTCAAATTACACCACCTTAGACTTTGTATGTCCTCTTTATTCAAAGTACGACTTCCAAAGTGATTCTCAATTTTCAAGATAAGTAGACAAATTAGACAATTCTAAAGCAGAATTTTTTTCACCTCGAACCAAGAGTGTGACTGAATCACAGAGAACTTAGGCGGGGTAAACACAAATATAAAAAGTGGATATATTTTACAACAGTTATGAAAACACAGATAAACCCAATTAAAATATATTCTAGGTGCATCATGAAGACAAAAACATCAAAGTAGACTTTCCAAGGTCAAGTCTGCTTCATGACCCTTGCCAACAGCACACACGGAACATGGGCAGAAAAGGAAGCTGCTTCCACAAGAAGTTGCTTCCAGAGCAAAATGGACTTTTGCTGAGGTCCTCACTCCCATAAATAACCAATATTCTCACCCCACATGGGAAGGTTTGGAACCCAATCCACGTGGGGACTGGGGAAGACGAAAGAGGGATGGAAACGTGAGGCGCCGGGAGGCCAGGAGGTGCTGACCCGGACCAGATGCCTGGGTCCAAACGCGAGAGGCGGGCGAGCTCGGCACAGCCCTGTCCTTCCTGGACCCACCGGGCCCACTCAGGCTCGGCGGGACGCCTGCGCATCCACCTGCCTACCTGGCCCGGCGGCGGAGCGCGGGGACGCTCACCGGAGGGGCCGCCGTCCACACCACGAGGCGCCAGCCCCACGCCCGCCCAGGGAGGAAGCCCCCGGGGTCCCGGAGCGCCGCGCGCGCCACAGCCCTCCCCGCGGGAAGGAAAGGGCAGGGGCGGGGGCGGGGGCGGGGCCGGAACTGCTGCAGGGGGAGGGCGCAGGGGAGGTAGGAGCTGAGCCGGGAGGAGGCAGGAGCAGGGGCGGGGAAGGGAACCGGGGCGAGAGCTGTAGAGGCCGGGGCGGGAGGCGCGGGGCGCGGGCCTGAGGGTGAAGGGTCCGGGGGCGGAGACGGAGGGCCGGGCGGGTGCGCGGGGCTGTCAGGGCGGCCTCGGTCCCCACGCACCGTGGACTCCCGCACTTGGCTGTGGAAGTGCTGCTCCCGCGCCGACACCTCGTCCTGCCCTTCCATCCTCCTTCATGCCCGCCGCCGCGCCGCCCGCGTCCGCGCGCTCCGCCGCACCATCGCCCGCCGCCTCAGGGTCTCGGACGGCCGCGCCGGGGACCGGGGCCGGCACGGGCCCGCGAGCCGCGGTTGGAGCAGGGACCGCGACCTCGACACCGGGCGCCGCCTCAGCAGCCTCAGGCGAGCCGCTCCGGCTGAGGGAGGGCGGGTGCCGCGCAGCCGGGGGCGGGGCGGGGGCGGGACAATAAGGGGCGGGGGCGGGGCCGGCACACGTCAGACGAAGGGCGCCGACGCGTCAGAGAAGCGCGCCTCGCGGTCTTCCGGGCGGGCCTCTGGTCCGGGAGGCGCCGAATGGGCGGGGCCTAGGTGCCGCGGGGCTGGGCTTTGGGCCACGCCCTCAGGGGCTACCCCAGCCCGGGAGGCGCAGTCCTGGCGTTCTGTGGGGACAGGGAACGTGGTGAGGGCTCTGAGACCTCTGCCACCTGGCGCGGCCGCAGTCTCGGGGTTCCTGCTCCTCACAGGAGCTATTGTTTATGACAGCTGCATGCTGCCCTTCCTCCAGTAAGTGCTTGTCACCCAGCGCCCCCTACTCAGCACTCAGTACCACTCAGCCTCGGAGGACGTGGGCAGAGGGAAGCAGGGAGTACCCACCGAAACTCTAGCTCTGCCATGGTAGGTTGAAGGTCGGAAATCGCTGGTTTTGGGCCGGGCTCTGGGCGGAAACCCGACTTCTCTGGGTCTGATGAGCGTCTTGGGCTGCCCCACCTGGAAAACAGATCACCGAGTTCGCGAGGCCCTTGCCGAGTCCTTCAGGTAGCTCGGTCACTAGGGTCGGTTTTATGACCCTCAGTGGAACCTAAACATCACGTAATCTATTTATTTAGCACCGTCAAATATGTCAACCACAATAATTCACCCTCCATTCCCCATCATCTTTGTTTTTGTTCTAAAATTTTAACTTAAGTGAATGTTTGTAGTTTTACTTTGGGATTTATTTGGCTATGAGGAAGTCATTTAAATTGCTGGTGGCTGTGATTTTTGTTTTTGGCATCTTTGAGAATTGTTAGGAAGTGTGAAAATCTACAAATTGCTTTCAAATGTCATTTAGATTTTTTTTTTTTTTTTTGAGACTGAGTCTCACTCTGTGTCCCAGGCTGGAGTGTAGTGGCGCGATCTCGGCTCACTGCAGCCTCCACCTCCTGAGTTCAAATGATTCTCCTGCCTCAGCCTCCCGAGTAGCTGGGATTACAGGCGTCCGCCACCACACCCAGCTAATTATTGTATTTTTAGTAAAGACGGGGTTTCACCATGTTGGCCAGGCTGGTCTTGAACTCCTGATCTCAGGTGATCCTCCCACTCCATCCTCCCAAAGTGCTGGGATTAGAGGCATGAGCCACTGTGCCCAGCTGTCATTTAGATTTTTATGAATAAATTTAACAGTTAATGACGTTGGTGCAAAATTCTTCAAAGACTAATATGTGTTAATTTAAATGTTGCCATTTCTCTTAACAATTTTGAGGTAACATTTTCTCACAACTCAAACTTGTTATGGTGCTCGGTGAACTCAAGGCCCCAACACGTGGTTTCTATGAGTTGACTGTACCTGGACATCGTGGTGGGGGAACCTAGAGAACCTGAGGCTTGTTCTCAGCACGTGCCCTGCTGCTGAAGGCTCATTGGTCATAATCCAGGAAAAACTTTCAACTGGCTAAATTCAATGTTCACCTTTATTTTGTAGAATGTTTGGAGCCCTAAAGAACCTGGATAATTTCTGCATTAATTCTCTCCAAATCAGAGGGCAAGCAGATTAGATTTTAAAGTGTATGGCATTTAAACAGGGATTCCAGAAAGTGAAGGCATGCAGTATTTCTCATCTTTTCAATGCAACACTCCAACCATCTAGACCTTTTAATTTTCTTTGATGCAATCATCCTTAGAGGCTTACCCACCACTGGTAGTTGTAACACCCAGGGTAGTAGACTTCAAGAATGGCCATGCATTCACCAATTCCCTATACACTTGCCCCTCTGCTGTCTGGCTTTGTCCTTCCTCCCAGCAAGAAATGGCCTCTGCTTTCCAGTCCTAGAATCAGCCTGGATGAGGGACCTGCTCTGGCCAGTAGGATATTAGAAAATACAAAGCTATAGGAAAGTGCTTGTGCATTAGAATTTGCCCTTTCTTACAGCCCCTAGGAACCTTCAACAGCCATGGGCCACTGCATGATAAGTCCCAGCCAGCCCAGCTGAAGATAGGTGACCTGGTCACCTCCATCACCGCTGCCAACACCCTCTTTTCCACATCCCTAAACACATTTCTCCTATAAGACCACATGGGCCATTGTAGGCTTTGTGTTTCACTCTGGGAGAGGTTAGGAGCCACTGTGGCTTAATGACAGATGTGGTGTGATCTGACTGCTGCTGAAGGCCTGGATAGCAAATGAGGAAGACTTGCTGCAGGAATTCAGAGCCTGGTGACCTGGACCAGGATGGAGGCAGCGGACGAGGTGAGAAGTGGTTGGATTCTGAATACATTCTGAAAGGAGGATTTCCTATCATCACATGGGGGATGTGATCAGAAAAAGGGAAAGACAGGGAGAGCTCCAAGGCATCTGGCCTAGCAGCCAGGACAGTTGCATCACCAAAGAGGGAGAAGGCTTCAGTTAGAACAAGTTTCGGGGAAAAGACACACAGTTCTTAAAATGTGATGATGACACCTCCTGGCCACCAAAATATGCTGTATGGATATGAAGTTTCATTTCATATCAGAAGAATATGGCTGGCAATGAACCTTTAAAAAGATGTTTTATCTCATTAATACCCAGGACATGCAAACTGAAACCTAAATGACGTACCTATTCATTGGGTGGGCAAATTTTTTTTAATTTGACAATATTGAATGTCCCAAGAACGTGGAACAGTAGAAATTCTATGCCACTGGAGGTAGTGTGAACCAACATAATATCTCTGTAAATAATTTGGCATTATCCAGTAAAGCTGAAGATAAGCAATGAGTAGTTGCAGTCCTACCCACGTATCCTAGAAAAGCTCTTGAGCATGTACACCAAGAGATGTGAACGAGAATCCCCACAGCTGCACATTTGAAGGAGCAGACGTCTACAAATAGCCCAGCTGTCTATACACAGTGGAACTGGTAAATAAACTGATACGTTCATGCGACAGAATGCGATTCTGAAAAACTAGTGAATAATAGCTGCAAGCAGCAATACAGATGAATCTAAGACAAAGTGTTGAGCAAAAGAAAATATCAGAAGAAGACACACAGTGACTTCATTTAGGTAAAGTTCAAAACCACACAAATCAATATACTATTACTCCATTCTCACACTGCTACAAAGTTACTATCCAAGACTGGGTAATTTATAAACAAAGGAAGTTTAATTGGCTCACAGTTCCACATGGCTGGTGAGGCCTCAGGAGACTTACAGTCATGGCAGAAGAGGGGGCAGGCATGTTTTACATGGTGGCAGGTGAGGTGGCATGGGGGGAAGCAGGGAAGAGGGGAAGAGAGGCAGGGAGTGGGGAAGCAGAGAGAAGAGAGGGTAGAGGAGGGAGGAAAAGAGGGAGAGAAGGGGAGAAAAGAGCAAGAAGGAGGAACTGTCAGACACATAAAACCATCAGATCTCATGAGAACTACCATGAGAACAGCATGGGGCAAACTACCCCCAAGATCCAATCACCCCCCTCCCTCGACATGTGGGTATTACAGATCCCTTGCTTGGTGTTTAGGCTAACATGCTCCGTTTAGCCAGGGGTCAAGATGCAGTAGAGAATCCATGGTTCAGGCTACCAGGAAGTGGCAAACCCTCCACACACGGGGATTACAATTTGAGATGAGATTTGGCTGGGGATACAGAGCCAAACCATATCAACTATTTGGGGATACAACCATGCAGTGGAACTACAAAGCAAAGCCAAGAAATGATAAAACCGTAAGAGAGAGGTCAGAGAAGGGATTGGTGAGAGGCATTCAGGGGCCACAAAGAGAATAACGCTCAGCCAGAGGAGGTTCACAACCCTATCTTGTATTGTTATTCTTTATACTTACACATTATCTGTCATGCATAAACAGCAGCTATTTAATAATAAAGTACCTGTTTCAAGAAGCACCACTTCCTGGTAGCCTACACCGTGGATTCTCTACCACAACGTGACCCCTTGCTAAATGGAGCATGTTCGCCTAAACACCAAGCAAGGAATCTGTAAACTGGGTGCCAGTTCTGCAGTAAACTGCTGTGTGACCTTCCAGGTCTCTGTTCAATTAATGATTCCTGAGGTTCCTTCTAGCTCTAATATTGTTTGTTGTCTTAAAAATTAACTTGGAAACTTCCCATGCAAACCCACATTTCTGTTGGTGCTTTTATGGATTAGAAGGGAAGAAGAAATCACGTGCATCAGTTGCTTAGCGCCAAACTTGATAGTCATCCTGAATTCCACACTTTCCCTGACAACACACACCCCATCCATCAGCAAGGATTTGTTACTCTACCAGCAGAACATGTCTGGAATTCAGCCACTCCTCCCCACCACCTTTGCTACCCTCCCGTTCCAACTGACCTCATCCCTCAAGTGGCCTCTGGGCTGGTCTCCCCGCATCTGCCCTTCCCAGGCCTTCACCATCTTCTCCCTCCCATCATCCATCCCGAATGATAAGCATGTAAATCAGTTGTGTTCCCCAACCCCAAGACTTCCCATATCACTTAAACTCAGACTGTGACCCCTAACCAAGACCTGCAGAGACCACAGGACCAGCCTCTGCCCACTTCTCTAAACTTGTCTCCTGCCATGCCCCCCACTGCCTTTTTACTGTGCCCTCTGCCCAGGATGCTTTCCCCAGGATCACAGCTGCCTCCCTGTCCTTACAATGCAAAGGTGAGTGCTGTAGAGAGGCCATTTTGGACACGGAGCTAAGGCCCGCCTGACCCCAACCCAGCCATGCCGGCTCACTTCACCTTGTGTGGTCTTCAGGACAGGACCATAGACGTTATTAACACATAGGTGTGTTTCTTGGCTGCCCTAGTCATGGCAAGGACTCTATCCTGTTTACTATTTTTCCAACACCAAGCACAGTGCCTGACACATCGCAGGAGGCTGATAAGCCTTTGCTGAATAAAGAGTGATACATGTCAATGCGGGTGTAGTGGGGAGCTAGCTTTTGTGGAATAGCTACTGTATTACAGGCACTTCCCATGCATTATTTAATTCAACCATCACAGTAGCCTGTGAGGTAGGTACTGTCAGCTCCATATTACCACTGAAGACACTGAGACTCAGAGAGGTTAAGCAACCTGACCTGGTTTACACATCAAGATTTGAACCTAGATTCGTTGACTCATTAATATCTGCTGCTTTTCTCACAGTTCCATTGCTCTCTGCCATGCAATAAAACAAAAGCAATTGCATCACCATGCATGACACATAGTAAAGCCTCCAGGTCCCTCTGTTGGAGATCCTGCCCCGACAAACCACCTCCCCTTGCCCCCTGAATTCTTCTGCACTCCTGAATGTGCTTGAATATGTGCTTGGAGTATGCAAGAAAGCATACAAATGAGTACAAGCTCCCTCTCTGCCCCTCAAGTTCCAGGAATGGTGCATTAAGGCTCTCCAGAGGAACAGAACTGATTAGGGGATTCGGGTGTAGAAGGAGAGTGGAAGAGAGATGTATTATGAGGAATTGGCCAACATGATTCTGGAGGCTGAGAAGTCCTAAGATTTGCAGATGGCAAGCTGGAGACCACAGTATAAGTTCCAGTTTGAAAGCCAGCAGGCTCAAGACCCAAGAAGAGCTGATAATCGAGTCTGAAGCCAAAGACAAGAAAAGACTAATGTATCAGCCGAAGCAGAAGGAGTTCCCCCTTACTCAAGGGTCAGTCTCTTTGTGCTGCTGAGGACTTCAACCGATTGGATCATGCCCACCCACGTTGGGAGGGCCATCTGCTTTGCTCAGTCTACCAATTCAAACATTAATCTCATCCAGAAGCACCTTCACAGACATACCCAGAATATTGTTTGACCAGCTATCTGGGTATCCATGGCCCAGTCAAGTTGACCACATAACATTAACCATCACAAGTAGAGACCCCTGTTTTTATTCTACTCTTCTTAATAGAAATGGGGAGAAATTGGCCTCTTGGGATTCTAACTCATCAGCTGTTGCTTGTGGGAGCTACTACCTACTCATCACTACTCAGGGTACTGCATTATGCTTTCCAGGCAGTTACACAAGGTACTCCTTAGGCTTAAGCAAATTAAGGGATGGTTTAGCACATTTTCTAAAGGTAATATCATAAATAAACATTGATTCCAATCATTTTTTTTTTCTTTTGAGATGGAGTCTCTATCACCCAGGCTGGAGTACAGTAGAGCAATCTTGGCTTACTGCAACCTCCACCTCCCAGGTTCAAGCAATTCCCCTGCCTCGGCCTCCCAAGTAGCTAGGATTACAGGCGTGCACCACCACACCTGGCTCATTTTTGTGTTTTTAGTAGAGATAGGGTTTCACCGTAGTGGCCAGGCTGGTATTGAACTCCTAACCTCAGGTGACCCACCTGCCTTGGCCTCCCAAAGTGCTGGGATTACAGGCATGAGCCACAGTGCCCAACCTTGATTCTAATCATTTTTATTGGCTCATCATACATCATCTTCAGTCATACATCATCTTCCTAAGCTTTATTTACCTATCTTGACTGTTTTTCTTCCAACTTCAACACACATAATTTAGGAGGGAAATGAGTCAAAATGGGGCAGGGTAGGAGAAGGAACAAGCCATCAAGTGAACCTCTTTGTGCCACAGAAGGAGCAAGAATGTCTATGGACCAGTCAGGAATCACAGATGTATGATGCCTAAATGACACTGGGCATCTCCTAGCCTGCTGCAACCAAGTGCAGAGAAATTTAGAGACTTTCCTAAAGAGACACACATTAGTGACCAGGGTAACCCAGACTTTCCGACTTCCAGCCTGTCATCGTTCCCATCGTTTCCCATTCCTACTAGAGGAGAACTTAGCGCCCTCTCAGCTTCTGAGCCTATTCCTTCTACCAGGTCCCCTCACCATCTTGGCTTCACTCCCCACTGGAGACTCACCCACACAGGGTCACAGTTGCACTTTGTTAGAAGGAAACATCTCAAAATACAAATTCCATGTGTTACACTCCTGCCTAGTATCATGCCTGCTTTCATTTCTCAATTTTTGTTTTACCACCATTTTTAAGGCCATTCTGCCTTTCAAGCTTGTATCTTTTAGTTAAAATGACAAATATTTCTGAGCACATAGTATTTGCCAGGCACTATTCTTTTCTTTAATTTTTAAAAAATATTTTGCATAGACATGGTTTCGCCATGTTTCCCAGGCTGGTCTTGAACTACTGGGCTCAAGCAATTCTCCTGCCTTAACCTCCCAAAGTTCTGGAATTACGGGTGTGAGCTGCCGCATCTGTCCTTTTTCTTTTTTCTTTTCTTTCTTTTTTTTTTTTTTTTTTTTTTTTTTTTTGTGGGTTGGGGGGGGGGGGGGGGGGTGGGGGGGGGGTGTTGGGGGGTGGTTGTTGTTTTTTTTTTTTTGTGGGTTTTGGGGGTGGTGGTGGGGGGGGGGGGGGCCCCCCCCCCAAGAAATTTCTAAGCAGAAAAGCATTCAAGAGATTACTTGGGTGCTGTTAAAGGCATTCAGTTCTATAAGG
>CAUYQU010076394.1:0-30123 GCA_963574635.1 Cheracebus regulus
CGGGGGACACAGGCAGGACCTGCACTGGCGAGCCGAGCGTGGGGGACACAGGCAGGACCTGCACTGGTGAGCCGGGCATGGTGGACACAGGCAGGACCAGCCCTGGCGAGCCGGGTGCGGGGGACACAGGCAGGACCAGCCTTGGAGCTGGGCGCGGGGGACAGAGGCAAGACTGGACCTGGCGAGCTGGGCACTGGGGACCCAGGCAGGATCGGCGCTGGCCTTGTGGTCAGCCAGCTCCTCCCTCTAGGGCCCCCTCTGCTGGACACAAGCTGGCAGGACTCTCTTCCTCTTCCACGTGGCTAGATCAACTCCATCCCCCGACCCTTTCCTCTTCCCTGAAGTGTGAAATCACAGGTCCAGGGGTAGGGTGGTCATAGGCAGAAGGGCCTCTAGGTGGGTGACCAGTGGCCCTGTTTCCAATCTGCAGGACCGCAGGTAGGGGCAGAGACCCAACCCCATAGTGGTTGGTCATTGGGCACCTGGGTGTGCCCTCAAGTTGCTCCTGGATCACTCCCCTGGAGAACCACCTCCTGTTTGGTTTTTCATTCCTTCTCTTCCTCCCTGACCCAGATGTCTACTCAGAAGAGAGAGAAAGAGCCGGTGGTCATGGAATGGGCTGGGGTCAGAGACGGGGTGCCTGGAGCTGAGGCAGCCACTGTTTCAGCCTGGCCAGGCAAGTGATTCTGGGTTGTCTTCCCTGTGCCATGGCCAGAACCCTCCCCACCTTCCCTAGGGCTGTTGCTGACTCAGACCAGGCCTCTCAGCTGCAACAGGAAGGTGGTGGGGCTAGGAGGAGGCGGCAGCAGCATGCTGCCCTTGGTTCTGATTCTGGAGTATGTCACTGAGGAGAGGCGCTGGAGAGGTTGGGGGCCAGGGGCACAGGGTGCTGACCTGTTCCTGGGTCTTCTTATCGCCCCCCACACGCACCCCCTCTCAGAACTGCTGGGGCTGGCTGTTGAGACACTCACTGCTCTGCCTGTGGCTCCATGTACTGGGTGCTGCTGTGCTTGCCCTGTGAGTTCGCTCCCTAACTCCTCAAAAGCCTGCAGTCTGGGTTGTCCTGTGGCTCCTGCCTCCTAGGTGGGGGAGCTTCACTGGTTGACCTTGCTCCAGGGCAATGTTCTCTCCGTGCAGGTGGGTGTATTGGGTGCCAAAGCTTGGAAGCTCCCTGCCGGGGGTCAGCCACATTCCCCCGTCTGCACCAGGAGCCCCAGTCTCACCCAGGGAAGAGACAGGGCAACGTGGGGCAACATGTGCCTCTGCAGAAGGAAGCAGGTCAAGGGACGGTTTCAGAGGAAGTGAATCGGGTTCCTGGCCTTCGGGTAGGAGGGTAGGCACCGTGGTGGGCCTGGCTCTGGCAGCACCTACTGACAGGAGCAGCTGCCTGGCTGGGGTTCCCGCAGCCTTTTGGGCCAGAGCTCCTATATCAGGAGCCTGTGACCCAGGGGAAGGCCGTGTGCCCACCTGCTGGGTAGTGGGCTAGGCTGGCCTCCAGCTGCCCACCTGCCAAGTGTCTGCCTCTGCCCAGGCTTTGTGGGCCCCACAGCTGATTTAGAGGGGTACTTGGTGCCAGAACTGTGAAACTAGCCAAGAGCTTCTTCCCAGCGGTGTCCTGAAGCTTCATGAAGGACTAACAGCCTGGCTGGGCTATGGTGGTCGTTCAGCTCCCCCGGATGCCCCCCAACCCCAGTGAAAGAAAGCAGAATCACTTTTGTGGGTGGTCCCTGGAACCTAAAAATGAACAGTATAATAAAAGTTTAGTGCTGGAAGACCAGAAGATACAGATAAAGCAAAAGAGAAGTGACACAATGACCCATAATTCTGGACAGCCTATTCATTTACTTTTTTGTTGTTTCTTAAGCTTCCATGTTAAGGGTACATGATTTGCTTTTTTATTTTTTGAGATGGAGTCTTGCTCTGTCTCCCAGACTGGAGTGCAGTGACACAGTCTCGGCTCACTGCAACCTCCACCTCACAGGTTCAAGTTATTCTCCTGCCTCAGCCTCCTGAGTAGCTGGGATTACAGGCGGGTGCCACCACGCCCGGCTAATTTTTGTGTTTTTAATAGAGACAGGGGTCTCACCATCTTGGCTAGCCTGGTCTTGAACTCCTGACCTCAGGATCCACCCACCTCGGCCTCCCAAAGTAGTGCAAGGATTACAGGTGTGAACTACCACACCTGGCCCTTTTTTTTTTTTTTTTGGAGTCTTGCTCTGTTGCCCAGGCTGGAGTGCAGTGGCACAATCTTGGCTCACTGCAACCTCTGCCTCACGGGTTCAAGCGATTCTCCTGCCTCAGCCTTCTAAGTAGCTGGGATTACAGGTGTGCACCACCATGCCCAGCTAATTTTTGTATTTTTAGTAGAGATAGGGTTTCACCATGTTGGTCAGGCTTGTCTTGAACTCCTGACTCAGGTGATCCCCTCACCTCGGCCTCCCAAAATGCTGGGATTACAGGCATGAGCCACTATACCCAGCTTCATCTGCTTTTTAGTGTACCTCCCATCATGCTTGTTCTGTGGGACTGGCTGTGTAAGTGCTGCTTTGTAGTGTCTTTGTGTTGACTAGCACATCGAGAACATGGCAGTGTCTGTCTGTGTTCCAGCATCTGAGTGTGCCAGGTCCATGAACATCCTCAGGTTTTCTGTGTATGTGGAAAATCCCCGTGGCTGGGCGCAGTGGCTCATGCTTGTAATCACAATACTTTGGGAGGCGGGTGGATCACTGGAGGCCAGGAGTTTGAGATCAGCCTGCCCAACATGGCAGAACCCCACCTCTACTGAAAATAGAAAAACTAGCCGGGCATGGTGGCTTGTGCCTGTAATCCCAGCTACTTGGGAGGCTGAGGCAGGAGAAGTCCTTGAACCCTGGGGGTGGAGGTTGCAGTGAGCCGAGATGGCACCAGTGCACTTCAGCCTGGGAGACAGAGCGAGACTCCATCTCAAAAAAAAAAAAAAAAAAAAAAGTCCCCCAGAGTGGAATTTGTAAAAGAAAGGAAATGCATGTTGGAAAAAGAAAAAAACAAAACAAAATAACAAAAATAAGTGACAAAGAAAATGCATGTTGCAAAGTATATTTATGAGCAGATTGTCATGAGAAATGGTTTTCTCAGCTAATTTCCGCTAACAGCTCGTAGAGTCGCTGGAGTACAGGTTCTGGGTTACCATCCCTGTCTGCGCTCCTTCAGACACGGGTGGTGGTGCCGTCTTATTTCAATGTTTGGCTCTTTGATTGCTAATCAAGCTAAGCTGCTCATTTCTGGGGCTCTGAATGTCTCTTTTATATTCTTCTCATTTGTTATTTTTGTAATGGGCCTTTTTTGGAGAGAGATGAAGTTTCACTCTTGTTGCCCAGGCTGGAGTGCAACGACACAATCTCGGCTCACTGCAATCTCTGCCTTCCGAGTGCGACTGCTTCTCCTGCCTCAGCCTCCCGAGTATCGGGGATTACCGGTGCCCACCACCACGCCCGGCTAATTTTTGTATTTTTAATAAAGATGAGGTTGCACATGTTGACCAGGCTGGTCTTGACTGCCTGACCTCCGGTGATCCACCTGCCTCGGCCTCCCAACGTCCTGGGATTACAGGCGTGAGCCACCGTGCCTGGCCATGGGACATTTTTTTTTATCAGAGTGCCTTTTCTTGATTTGTAAGATTTATTTACATATTACGAATAGATTATGGTTAGAAATCTGTTGTCAAATATTTTCCAAATATTTTTTCTGGTTTATTATTTATATTCATATTTACTTTATTATTTTCTGAATGAAAATTTTACATTTTTATGTAGTTCTACTCTATTTTCTGTCATCATCTCTCCCATTGCTCATATACCTGGAAAAGCCTCCTGCAGCCTAAGATTATATAAATAGGTATCCATATTTTCTCCTAGTACTTTCTGTGGCATCATCATCGTCGTCATTAGTATTATTATAGGCTTCTCAGAGCCTACAATTTTTTTTTTGTTTTGAGAGAGAGTCTTGCTCTGTCGCCAGGCTGGAGTGCAGTGGCACGATATCATACCCCTCCCCCTCCACCCCTATTCAAGCAATCCTCCTGCCTCAGCTGGGACTACAGGCGTGCACCACCACGCCCAGCTCATTTTTGTATTTTTAGTAGAGCCGGGGTTTCACTATGTTGGCAGAATGCTCTCAATCTCTTGATCTCATGATCTGCCCACCTTGGCCTCCCAAAGTGCTGGGATTACAGGTGTGAACCACCATGCCTGGCCTTTTTTTGTTGTTTTTGAAAAGAGTTTTGCTCTTGTTGCCCTGGCTGGAGCGTAATGGTGAGATCTCAGCTCACTGCAACCTCCACCTCCTGGGTTCAAGTGATTCTCCTGCCTCAGCCTCCCAAGTAGTTGGGATCATGCCTGGCTAATTTTTGTTTTTAGTAGAAACAGGGTTTCACCATCTTGTCAGGCTGCTCTCAAACTCCTGACCTCAGATGATCTGCCTGCCTCGGCCTCCCAAAGTTCTCAGACAGGCGTGAACCACTGCCCCTGGCCCAAATTTTTATTTTTTATTTTTTATGAGACAATCTTGCTCTGTCGCCCAGGCTGGAGTGCAATGGAGCAATCTCGGCTCACTGCAACCTCCGCCTCCTGGGTTCAAGCGATTCTGCTGCCTCAGTCTCCCAAGTAGCTGGGATTACAGGCTCCTACCACTACACCCAGCTAATTTTTTTTTTTTAGACGGAGTCTCACACTGTTTCCCAAGCTGGAGTGCAGTAACACGATCTCTGCTTATTGCAATCTCCGCCTTCCGGATTCAAGCAATTCTCCTGCCTCAGCCTCCCGAGTAGCTGGGACTACAGGCGTGCACCACCACACCCAGCTAATTTTTTTGCATTTTTAATAGAGACGGGGTTTCACTATGTTGGCTAGGATAGTCTGGATCTCCTGACCTGGTGATCCGCCTGCCTCGGCCTCCCAAAGTGCTGAGATTATAGGCATGAGCCACCGTGCCCAGCCAATTTTTGTATTTTTAGTAGAGATGGAGTTTTACCATCTTGGCCAGACTGGTCTCGAACTCCTGACCTCACAAGCCACCACGCCCAGCCAATTTTTATTTTTCTGTAGGATCTCACTATGTTTTTCAGGCTGATTTTGAACTCCTGGGCTCAAGTAATCTTCCCACCTCGGTCACTCAAAGTGCTGGGATTACAGGCGTGAGCCGCCACTCTGGGTCTGTGGCTTCGTTATTTTCCACGTAAGCCTTGCCATGGTTGGGCTTTCTTTGGATTTGAAGGAGGAGGTGGGAACCAGTGTTTTCCTGGATGGCCAGTGGTCAGGGCGGCCTTGGGCTGCGAGGGGCAGGCTCTATGGCTGGTGGTGAGGAAGCTCCCTTCTGGGTGTCTACAAGGAACTGGAGGCCCAGTCAGGAGGCCCAGGAGTACTGGAGAATAGACTCTGGCTGCCAGGGCTGGTCCAGGGCAGGGCTCTCGCCCAGTAACCAAGGCCTCGCCCAGTGCCATGAGGACCCGGGCCCTGTTAGGAGAAGGTGGCCCCATCCGCAGAAGGGTTGCCCATGCCGCATTTTTCTGCTGGTTGTTTGAATGTGCTCTGCTCTCCCTGCAGCCCTCTGGACCCCGAGGCTGGACCCTACTGTGACACACCTACCATGCGGACACTCTTCAAACTCCTCTGGCTTGCTCTGGCCTGCGGCCGTGTTCACACTACTTTGTCAAAGTCAGATGCCAAAAAAGCTGCCTCAAAGACGCTGCTGGAGAAGGTAGGGGTGGCCTGGGGAATTGAGGTGACTGCGCTGGCTGAGGGTTGATCCATCATCATCTTCTCCTTTCTGTCCACTGGGGCCTGGAGGCAGGAGGCTCGAGGGGCTTAGCTCCTCACAGAGGCACCTGATGAGCTTGCAGCTGGCGGGCAGCCTGTGTGGTTCTGGGGCTCTGGCCAGTCAGCGCCTCTGAGTAAGCAGCCTCTGGAGCCAGGTTTTGAGGGTAAGCGGGGTGCATCCCCACTCACCCCACTTGGGGCTTATTTTGTTGTTATTTTTTGTTTTTTTGAGATGGAGTCTTACTCTGTCACCAGGCTGGCATGATCTCGGCTCCCTGCAACCTCTGCCTTCCAGGTTCAAGGGATTCTTCTCCCTCAGTCTCCCGAGTAGCTGGGACTACAGGTGGGCGCCATCACACCCAGCTAATTTTTGTATTTTTTAGTATAAATGGGGTTTCACTATGTTGGCCAGGATGGTCTCAATCTTTTGACCTTGTGATGCGCCCACCTTGGCCTCCCAAAGTGCTGGGATTACAGACGTGAGTCACAGTACCCAGCCCTTTTTTGTTGCTGTTGAGATGGAGTCTCGCTCTGTTGCCCAGGCTGGAGTGCAGTGGTGCAATCTTGGCTCACTGCAACCTCCACCTCCGAGGTTCAAGCAACTCTCCTGCCTCAGCTTCCCGAGTAGCTGGGATTACAGCATCCACCACCACACTGGCTAATTTTTGTATTTTTGGTAGAGATGGGGTTTCACCATGTTGGGCAGGCTGGTCTCGAACTCCTTACCTCGTGATCCACCCACCTTGGCCTCCCAAAGTGCTGGGAATACAAGCCTGAACCACATGCCCAGCTGGGGCTTGTTTTCTGTTCAGTTTCCATCCTTGCCTCGTGCTTAAAGCACCTGCATCTTCATGTTGCTGTCTCCATCATGGCCTTGAGCTGTGTTTGTCTCATGCTCTTCGGGCTGTTCCCCTAGGATGGTCCTGGAGCTTGCACCTGCAGGGGTGTAAACACATAGACCCAGCCCTCAGCCCCAGCAGTCCCCATGCTGCTGGCTGAACCCTGCCACAGGACTGTTCCTGTGACCTCGTCCTGGACTGGCAGATGCTGTCTCTGTGCTGTCTGGGGGCAAATACACCATGCAGTGGGCATCTCTCTCTCACGGGGGCCCTTGGGGCGAGGTCAGGGGGAGGCTGAGCCAGGCCTTGGAGTGTGGACAGAAGAGACAAGTCAGTAGCTTGATGGAGGGTTTCCAGGGGCAGAAGTGGGGTCGGGGGAGGTGTGACATGGCAGGAAGAGACTCACATTGGTGGGGGCGGTGCCAGGCAGTGGTTGGCCAGCAGGGTGGTGTGTGCCTGGCATGTCATGTTCTTTTTTTTTGGTTGAGACAGAGTCTCGCTCTGTTGCTTAGGCTAGAGCACAATAGCGTGATCTCAGCTCACTGCAACCTCTGCCTCCCAGGTTCAAGCAATTCTGCCTCAGCCTCCCAAGTAGCTGGGACTACAGGCATCCACCACCACACCTGGCTAATTTTTGTATATTTATTAGAGACGGGGTTTCACCATGTTGACCCGGCTGGTCTTGAACTCTTGACCTCAGGTGATTCCCCCCGCCATCCCTTGGCCTCCCAAAGTGCTGGGATAACAGATGTGAGCCACCGTACCCGGCCCACCTGGCACGTTCTTGTCCAGCAAAGGGTGTGGTCCTGGAGTGCCCAGATGGGTATAAGGTGGCCAGAGCTGGTCCTGACTGTCCACCCTCACATGCAAGGAAGGAGCTACCGTAGCCATCTGCCTGCCTGCCTGCCTTCCAGCCAGGAGCAAGGGTGGGAAAGGCCAGTACCGTCAGCCAGTGTCTGCCGACAGCCAGGGCCCTTCTGAACTGGATGGCCTGCTGTGGCCTCGATCCCCTCCATGCAAGGCCTCCAGGTCGGCAGCACTGTGTTGATCCAGACACTTGGGTGCTGGCTGAATGGAAAGGACTTGCTGGGTGCAGTTCCGTGTCTACACTGAGGACAGATGGCTGACAGCTTTCTCTCATTGCTTTTATTTCAGAGTCAGTTTTCAGATAAGCCAGTCCAAGACCGGGGTTTGGTGGTGACAGACCTCAAAGCTGAGGACGTGGTTCGTGAGCATCGCAGCTACTGCTCGGCCAAGGCCCGGGACAGACACTTTGCTGGAGATGTGCTGGGCTACGTCACTCCGGTGAGTCGGGGTCCTCACAGTTCAGAGGAGGTCCTGAGGCTCACACAGGCTGCCCTGGCCCCATGGTGGCCTCCTCTGGCCAGTCAGTGATGGGGACCTGTCTTCTGCTCTCCCCGGGCTTCCGCTGCTGTGAGGCTACAGAGAGAGATGGCTTCCTGGAGATGTCGGAGTGTGAGGCACTGGGCTTCTCTCTAGGGCTTGCTGCGGGAACCTCCGTGGGTTCCGCCTGAATCCAGAGGTGGGCGCTCAGGTTTCTGTGGTCAGGAAGCGGGTGTGCTTCCTGGGCCAGGGACGGGGCGGTTCTCACACCCAGCCTCCTCTCCTTGCTGTTCCCAGCTGCCGGCTTGCAGCCGTGGTGTATACTAGCTCAGGGCGGGGCTTGAGACGAGCACCAGTCACTTTTTGTGAAAGGGATGTTGTGGCCTGGGTCCCAGGCTGTGAGTGGCGCTGAGAGCTGTCTACACTGGCCTGCCCTGGGCACGTACAGAGCCACCAGAATGACAGCACCATGGTGAAGCAGGGGCTCACTCACCTGTCCTCCGTCTGATGTCTCTGCCTTTTGTCAGTGGAACAGCCATGGCTATGATATCACCAAGGTCTTCGCGAACAAGTTTACACAGATCTCACCTGTCTGGCTGCAGCTGAAGAGACGTGGCCGTGAGATGTTTGAGGTCACGGGCCTCCATGACGTGGACCAAGGTTCTCATCCTTCCTGCTTCACTGTGCTTGCCCCATGGGCTGAAAAGAGTGTGAGTGCGAGAGCAGGTGTGTGTGTCTGTGTGTGAAGTGTGAACGTGAGAGTGTGTAAGTGTGAGAGTCTAATAATGTGGGAGAGGATAGATTGTGAGTGTGTCAAATGTGACTGTGGTTGTGGACATTTTTAAGTGTGTGTGTGATGACTGCGAGGCCCATGCCCTCACCCCTGTGCCTGAGCCTGGAGGGCAGGCCCATGGCGTGGGCTGGGGCTGGGTGGGAAGGGGAGTGGGCCTGAGGTGGTCACCACTGTGCGACCTCTACAAGGCAGCTTGGTGCCTCGGAGTGGTCCGCCTGGCTCTGCTCCATGGTGCAGGTGACTGTGAGGTGGGCCTTCCCTGTGCCTCCGGGCTACACCCTGCATGTGCAGAACATGCTCTGCGATGACTCGGGCAGCCTCTGGGCGGTGAAGGACACAGGCTGTTGGCTTCTCCTCCTCTGTCCCTCCCTTAGTGATTTTCACTCTGTACCAGGGAGGAGGGTGGGGTTCAGGCAGAGGCTGTCTCCCGATGGCATATCCTGATGACTTCTGCCCAGGTTTACGTGACCACGCCTTGTGTTCGGGCTCGGACACAGAGATGTGGCAGGGGAAGTGTTGGTCAGTTTTGGAGTTCCGAGAGCAGGAGTGGTTTTCCCTGACACTGAGAGAATCGTGGGGAGATGATGGAGTGTCAGCCAGTGACAGGCCTGGCAGGTCTGGCCACCCCTCAGCTCAGAGAAACCCTGACCTTCCCCAGGCCCCAGGATGCAGCTGCCTGTCCCCCTGGCCAGCCACAGGCTCTGAGCTGTCCCAGCTCTGGGAGAGCAAGCTCAGAGCTGCTCTGCAGATTCAGGAGGGAGCCTTGGCCAGGAGGCGGTGGGGTGAGGAAGAGGGTGCGCAGGGCCGCCCTAGGCCAGGGAGGGGTGGGTTCTCACGCCCGCCTCCCCTCCCCATGCCGTTCCCGTTGCATATTGTGCGGCTGCCACGTTTTCCTCCTCAGGTGGGCTGGGTCTTCGGCTGGGCGCGTGTCCCTGTGCTGACTGTCCCCTCCATGTCCCACAGGGTGGATGCGAGCCATCAGGAAGCATGCTAAGGGCCTGCACGTAGGTAAGTCCAGCAGGCTGGGAGTGGAGGCCCTGACGGCACGACCTCCAAGGGTGGACGGGTGGGCTCTGCCGTCTCCCCGTGTTCCTGATCATCCAGCTGTGCTGCTCAGAGGTGAGGCTGGCCCTGGCCTGGCATTCACAGCCCTTGGTCTGGCTGGAGTCCTGGGCTCTCCTGCCAACACAGGCTGTAGCCCGCCAAAGCCAGGCCTCCTTGGCTGATGGCGTTGCCCTCACTCCCCCTCCATTTCTTCCTTCCTTCACCTGACGAGCCCTATTGGGGCAGCTGGGGCCAAGTCCTGGGCTCGGCCTCAGGGTGATGCTGGCCCTGGCCCACCGTGCCCCTGTAGCTCACAGCTGGGGAGGGAGGGGCACGTGTCCCCACATCCAGTGGCAGCCTCAGAGGCAGTGGATTGCGGGTGTGGGCTGCTGAGGGAGAGGCTCTGCGAGACGCTAGGAGCGGGTGACGGGGCTGAGCTGGAGCAGCCGGAGTCTGTCCCTGCGGCCCTCCTGTAAGGTGGAGCCACTCCCATGCTGAGCCCTGCAGAGAGCTGGTGTCTTGGCAGCAGGACCGTCAGCATCTGCTCGCTCGTTCCCCACCATCCCTCCCTCTCCAGCCCACGAGGCTCTGGGACATCCTCTCTGGACATGTGGCTGCTCCAGGTGGCCTCCCTGCCCATCACTGTGTGCTCTCACTTCCCTCTGGAGGCCAAGGTGATGCGCTTCTGAGGGCAGCAAGCAGCGGGAGCCCTCCAGCATTTCCCAGTCCCGGCCCCTGTGCGTGTCTGTTGCCCCCACAGTGCCTCGGCTCCTGTTTGAGGACTGGACTTACGATGATTTCCGGAACGTCTTAGACAGTGAGGATGAGATAGAGGAGCTGAGCAAGACCGTGGTCCAGGTAGCAAAGGTAAGGCCTATGAGGCCTGTGTGCTGCTCCAGCCTCCAAGCGCGGCACCAGCCCCACCTGGCCCCGCCCCCAGCCCACCTGGCCCTGCCCCAGCCCCACCTGGCCCTCTGGCGAGGCCTCCACTCAGTTTCCCGGACTTCTTCCTTGGACACCTTCTGATGCAGCCTGCATCTTCCAGGGAAGGCAGTGTCAGCAGCTGCTGCTCACTTCCTTGACTACAGGTCCTCTGATGCTCCCAGGCATGGGAGGCTTGTCTGTTGGGCCAGGTGCTTCCCTTGGGCAAAGCCCAACTGCCCGCTGCCCTCCTGCGAGGGGACCCAGCCCTGCTGGCTACCAGTGTGTTTGGGGTGTAAGGGTCAGGGAGCCCTCAGGCTCCCTGGGTGGGGCTGGGGAAGGCGCATGGGTGGGCGGGATGCATGAGAGCACAGGCCCCCCAGTCCTGTTCCTCTGGGACCCCCACGCTTCCTCCTGCAGACAGGTGCTTCTCGGCATACAGCCCAGGCTTGGGTCTGGCCTCGTGAGTGAGCAGGCCATGCCCTGGCCATGTAGGTGGAGGGGGCGGGCTTCTTGTCTTTCCACCCCTCCCTCCTGGGCCTCCAGGCCCTCCTCACCTGTGACTGCTTCTTTCAGAACCAGCATTTCGATGGCTTCGTGGTGGAGGTCTGGAACCAGCTGCTAAGCCAGAAGCGCGTGTGAGTGGCACAGGAGGTGGTGGGCGGCCCTTGTCCTGGCCCTGGTGTTTGACGGAAGCTGGAGGAAAGAGTATAGGGAGTCCCTTTGGGAGGGCCTTCCTTCCACAGTCCCCGCACCTGGGGGCAGGATGGGGCTGCATGAAAGATGGACACCTGCTCAGGAAAGTGGAAGCAGCCTGCGCAGGCATCCTTGCAGGGAGCCCCCCACTCTGGCAGAACAGAGAGGGTGGCTGCTTCAGGTGAGCGGGCTTACTGCTTGGGCAGGACCGAGGTGGGGCTGTTCCTCAGGGCTGTGGCCAGTCCAGGCGAGGTGTGGGGAGCTGGCCGCAGCACTCCCTCACGACCTCTTTTGCCACATCAGAGCCTGGCCCGCCCGTGACACTTGTGGGTTCCCACTCCCCATGACCCATGTGACCAGGAACAGAGGGAGTGGTGGAAAGTGCCACGGCTCCCCACGCCTCGCCTGGACTGGCCACAGCCCTGAGGAACGGCCCTACGTCGGTCCTGCCCAAGCAGCCAGCTGCTCACCTGAAGCAGCCACCCTCCCTGTTCTGCCAAAGTGGCGGCTGCCCTGTGAAAGACGCAGGGGGACAGTACTCCTGCCCAGGATGTCGGTGGGGGGCATCGTGGAACACGCTCAGGACAGGTGGTCTCCTCTCACTCCACTGGTTGCTACGAGTGAGGCTGGCGTGGCCCCACTGCAGGTGCCTGGACAGCAGAGTCCTGTGGCAGCTGTCCGGCCTTCAGCCTTCTGTGCTAGCCATGGGTTCTGGAGTCGGCTCCCTGCCCCCGCCACTTGAAGTAGTTCTGCTGTGCTTTAAGGCCCCAGCCCCGAGCCCCCAGCCAGGCTCCATGGTGTCCCCTGCGGCGGCCGTGGCAGTGCCATTCCGTTGCTGCTTCGGGCAGAGGAGCTGCAGGTCCAGGCTCCGCCCACCTGGGGCAGCGTCCCCACACAGCTTGGAAGCTTGAGGGAGGGCAGGGACTTTGTTGAGGCAGAGCCTGTGAGGGGCAGGCGTCCTGCCCGAGGGCCTGTGGGACCCTGTGCCTGGAGCCGATGCTGGCCCTGCCCTTGTGGGAGGCTCTATTCTCTGCACCCCCCGACTGAGCTCTGAGGGCCTCACTGGCTGGGAGACTGCAGGCTTCACCCAGAGCTGCTCCAGGTCCGGGCTCCGGAAGAGCCCTGAAGTCCTGTTTTCTGGTGCTCAGACCCCCACACCTTCAGCCAGCACCCCCTCAGCAGGCTCCCCGATGGGCATTTCCGAGAGGCTGCTCTATCCACTTCCCTCCTGGGAGGCCTGGCGGCAGCAGCGGAACCAGAAGCTGTGTGGAGGGCGGCTGGGAGAGGCACTGCAGTGAGGGGTGAGGATGTCCCCAGGCTGTGGGAGCCTGGTGTGTGTACAGCCCCTGAGGCTCCAGCTTTGCCCGAGGATCAGGTGCCTGTGCTCTTGGCTGAGGGACAATCCCAGGCCCTGCCTGAGGGGTTCCTTGCTGAGCCATGGGCAGCAGACCCTGCCTGGGCTGACCTTCGGGTACCCTCTGAGGGGAGGAGTGTCTCAGAGCAGGAGACAGATTCTGCCAGCCTCCAGCCTTTTCACTAATCCTGGGAGAACGGGTCTGTTAATCAGAGATTTGCCGTAACTCATTTCTGTGTCAGAGCATTAGATAGGCAGCAAGACGGCACCAGAGAACTGCTCCTCAGGAGACACAGCCTTGTGTCTGGGGTGGAGGCTGGGGGCGCTGAGACAGCCTCGTTGTGCCTGGGCTCCTGACAGGTCGTTAACGTCAGGGTGGGAGGGCAGGAGGTGGTGGGGGTTGCTGAGCAGGGGAGGCTGCAGCAGGGAAGGTCAGGTGGGAGCAGCCTCGGGCTCCTTGTGTCCAGGCTCCTGCAGGAAGGTGGCGAGCTGCCAGCGGCAGGAGCAGGCGGTATCCAGGCTCCTTAGAGCAGCTTGGCAGAGTCCTCTGGGCATTCTGCTGCCTGGGAGCTGCCTTGGCACAGTCCTATCCTGACCGCCACTTAGACCCCAGCCCCCAGCATGCCGGGCCCAAGGCTGGTCCCTTGCTCTGGGCCCTGGACATGGGCTTGGGGCAGGTTTTCCTGCACATTTGTTGGCAGTGCCCTTAGCAGGGATGTTGCTGTGTCTGGTCCCTCCTCAGCTCTGAGTTGGCCCCTTAGGGTTGTCACCATGCACGGAGGGTTATGATAAGGGCCCTTGGAGCCTCTGGTGCCAGCAGCTGGCGGGATGAGGGGCTGTCCAGAGGAGCGCTCTGGGTGATGCTGGTACCCACGGCAGCTGCGGCCCACGCTGCTTCTGGGCCCATATTGTCTCCTGGGGCGCTGATAGACCTGACTCACACATGTCCTACCTGAAGGCCAGCTCTGGGCCACGCCGTGAGCCCTCCTGCGGGAGGACACTCAGGCTCCCTGGGCCCCTCACAGAGTGGCTGGGGGCACCTTTTGGCCCTCAGATCTGGTGTGGCCCAGGAGGAAAGCCATCCCAGTGCTGTCCTGGGGCGCTGTGGGCACTTGTAGAAAGCACAGAGGCCGTAGGCCGGGAGCCAGGCAGGAGTGCCCCCCAGGTAGGCTCAGCCTCCCCAGGCATCTGGGCATGGCCTGCTCTGCTCACTTGGCTCTGGCGTTTCAGGGGCGGGGGCAGCACCCTCCTTGACCACCACCTCTAAGTGATGTGTAGTGCATGACAGCCTCTGGCACCCACAGAGTTGTAGTGAGGACAGGGTGCCCCCAGACTGCTCCCTGCTGAGGACTGTGGCAGCATTGCAGCCAGCAGAGCTAACACCAGATCATCTGGACCAGAGTTACCAGGAATTGACAGGGGCTCAGCTTGGAAAATGACAGTCCCATTTGGGCCATGTCAGGGAAACAGGAGCTGCCACCATACAGCAGTTGCACGTGTCAGGCCCTGGTCCTGGCACCATCAGGAACACCGGGGCCTCAGGGTACTGGCTGAGGAACCAGCAGCCCGTCATGGCCTAGCCCAGTTCTCACTGAGCCCAGCAGACCCTTGTGTTGGAGCAGGGCAGGACCTGGAGCCGGCGGGGCAGCTTTTGCCCTGGCCTTGGTCCTCTGGTCTCCTCACCAGGTGGGGCTGCTCCCAGGGACCTGCAGTGTGAGTGAGTCTCCCCCAGCGTGGACGCATCACCCCGAACCCAACTTCGCAGCAGTATGTGCTCCAGGGCAGTTTCTGCAAAGAGGCCACCTGCAGGGCAAACTCATGGGCACCAGCGTGTGCACACCGCAGGCTTGGGGTCCTAACGGCAGCTCCCAGGCCATGCTAGGAGGGAGGCTAGTGCCATCCTCTGGGAAATACTGCCAGCCTGCTCTGAGATGCCCCTGCCTCCACCTCCAGGGGACAGAGGAGGTCTATCTGTTGCTTCATCTGGCCCCCTGCCCAGTGCCCTGCCCTGTCCTTCCCTGAGCCACACCAGGCAGGTGTGGCCCTTGGAGTGTCTTGTGGCCACCATGGGGTCAGTGTCCTGGGCCTGCTGGGGGCATTTCCTTACCTGCTATGTCGTTTTGTTTTGAGATGGAGTCATGCTCGGTTACCCAGGCTAGAGTGCAGTGGCGTGATCTTGGCTCACTATAACCTCCACCTCCTGGGTTCAAGCGATTCTCCTGCCTCAGCCTCCTGAGTAGCTGGGATTACAGGCACGCAGCTACTTTTTGTATTTTTAGTAGAGATAGGGTTTTACCATGTTGGCCAGGGTGGTCTTGAACTCCTGACCTCGGGTGATCCACCTGCCTTGGCCTCCCGAAGTGCTGGGATTACAGGTGTGAGCTACCAGGCCTGGCCTTTTTTTTTTTTTTTTTTAACCTGCTATATCTTTAGGTGTCTGAAGTGTGATGTGGACATGTGGGGCTGTCTCTGGTTGTTTGAGCCCCTCTTTCTGGGGGGTCCCTGGGGTGCTGCACAGGCCCCCACTCTGGGGGGCCCGAGAGTGTGAGAAAGTTCTCTGGGTGGACCCAATGGGACATGAGCAGTGTTGTTGGGGCTGCATCCAGAGACTGGCAGGAAGTTCCCACAAAGGGCCTCACCTGCCCTGCCACAGAGTGTCCAGTTGAGGATGGGCCCCACCCCTCCCTGAGGCAGTGGGTGTCAAGGGACCCCGGGAGATGCGGCACTGCTGACTCCGCCTCTCGGTTCTTGCAGGGGCCTCATCCACATGCTCACCCACCTGGCGGAGGCGCTGCACCAGGCCCGGCTGCTGGCCGTTCTGGTCATTCCGCCCGCCATCACCCCCGGGTAAGTGCCGCTCTTGAGGTGTGGGGGTGCTGTGGAGGGCTCTGGGGTTGGGGGCAGCCCGTGCCGGGTGTCAGCCAGGGGCCCAGCCCCTCCTGCTCACACCCAAACTCATCTGCATACAGGCTTCAGCGGCCGCACCCACGGGGTGACCCAGAGGGGACAGGCTCTTCCCGCCTCGTGCCTTCCTGCCTGTCAGTGGTTGGAGACTCCCTCCCCCCGGGACATATCCAGACTGCTAAGAAGGCCCTTGAGTGGAGACAAACTCCCAGATGGGCCCTGGAACTCTGAGATGTTTGGTTGTTGAGGCCAAGTGTATCCCCCTGTACCCGAGGGAGATTAGGCCGAGGCAGGGATGGCCACAGCTACCACGGTCTAGGGGCCACCCACTGGGGCGAGGCCCTGCCCAGCTCTGTGAGGTGGCTCTTCTGGAACCCAAAACAGGAGGCAGAGTGCCAGGCACAGAGAAGGCTCCAAGTCAGCATGGGTGTCCAGGGGCAGACCTGGGGGCCGAGTGGACAGAAGCAGGCTGAGTTGGGGGCCACCTTGGCTGGGAGCACCCCAGGGGGCTCTGCCCAGGATCCACCAGCTGCTGAGGGGCAGCCCACAGGGCTTCCCGGCCTGCCACACTGGAAGGAAGCTGCCAGCCTCCTCACCTCTGCCACCTTCTCTTTCTCCAGAGGCAGAGGTGACTGCAGGCCACTCACCATGTGTGGTTGGGTGTGCCCCCAAACCTGGGGATGGCTAAAGGGACTCACAGAAGAGCCAGTATGTGCTCACAGGCGCCTGCCACCCTGCAGATGCCTGTCCCAGCACAGGCCGGCCACACCCTCGGGGTAGCACACCCTTGGCTGCCCGCGGGGTTGAAAGGCAGCTTGCCGGCCTCCTTCACAGCCTGGAGGCGGCTGAGTGCCCTGTGCACGGTCAACCGACTTTCTCTCCAAGCTCTCCAGGGCTCTGTGCTGATGAGTGTGCCCTGCAGGCCAGGATTCAGGCCCGTGCTCATGGGCAGCTTCCTCCCTGGAGCGGGGCCACTGTGCTCAGACCCTTCTGGCTCCCAGCATAACGCAGTTCTCGACGGAAGGCCCTGGAAGGTGGGAGGCAGAAGTGCTGCTGCGGGCTGAGCCCTCCAGGCTGCTCTGTGCCTGGCCTGAGCTCTCACACGCATCCAGCACTGTGCAGACAGGCTCCCTCCGCCTGCGCCCGAGCCCTGGGGAGCCTCTCCCGTCTGCGGCCACTGCTCTGTGCCTGGCCCTCCATCTCCCTGTGTGTCTGCTGGGCTGACCTATGGGTGGTGCTGGGGGCAGGGTCTGGCTCTGCCTCAGTGGTTCTGCTCCCACAGCCCAGCAGTGGCGCCCTCCCCAGCAAGAGCAGGCCCAGGTTCAGGGCTGGGGTCTCGCCTGTGTTCCGGGATCGGGGCCTGAGTCATCCCCCACTCCAAATCTTTTTTTCTTTTCTTTTTTTTTAAGATGGAGTCTCGCTCTGTTGCCCAGGCTGGAGTGCAGTGGTGCAATTTCATCTCACTGCAACCCCCACTCCCAGGCTCAGGTGATCCTCCCACCTCCATGTCCCCAGTAACTGGGACCACAGGCACCTGGCACCACACCCACCTAATTTTTGTAATTTTAGTAGAAATGGGGTTTTACCATGTTGCTCAGTCTGGTTTCAAACTCCTGACCGTAGGTGATCCACAAGCTTCTGCCTCCCAAAGTGCTGGAATTACAGGCCTGAGCCACCACGCCTGGCCTTTTTCTTTTTTTTTCTTTCCTTTTTTTAATTTTTTTTCAAGACAGGGTCCAACTCTGTCACCCAGGCTGGAGTGTAGTGGCATGATCTCGGCTCACTGTAACCTCCGCCTCCCAGGCTCAGGTGATCCTCCCACCTCAGCCTGAGTAGCTGGGACCACAGGTGCGTCCCACCACACCCGGCTAAGTTTTGTATTTTTTTGTAGAAATGAGGTTTTGCCGTGTTGGCCAGGCTGGTCTTGAACTCCTGGTCTCAAGTGATCCTCCCACCTCATCCTCCCAAGCCACTGTGCCCAGCCTTTTCTGATGTGAGACGCTTACGTCTGATGCTCATGTGTTGCCAGGGTTTGAAGGGGGGCAGGCAGGGAGTGGTTGGGAGGACTTTGCAGGCCTGGGGCTGGGAGAGATTCCTCAGGGTGGCAGCTACTCCTTGTCCAGAGCCTGTGGGCCTGGCCGCCTCTGTGAGGCTCCTGGGTTGCCCTCTGTGCTCAGGGGAGCTGCAGGAGCAGCTGTCGGTGGGGACCAGCTCAGGAGCCCAGGGTAGTTTCTGCGGCTGGGGCAGAGGGCCAGGGGGCCTGCCTTCTGCTGGTGGCTGCCTCTGCCTGAGCTTCTGGCCCTGGGCAGCAAGTGGGCAGTCAGAGCTGGGCCAGGCCCCTGCCCCTCACCCCACATAACCAAAGCTCGCAGCTCCCTCTGCAGGGCGCTGGTGGGGGTGGCGGCTGTAGGGTGGGATGCAGGGCTAGGGCTGGGGGTGAGGCCAAGGCCCGCAGCGGGGATCCCGGGGAAGTGGGACCCAGCTGGGTGGAGAGCTGGCTTCCCTGCAGAGGTCAGGAGGACTGTTTCATCATCTGTTTATCCTCCCCCCACCCCACCCTGAGGGCAGAGCCGAACGTAATCATGCTTGCCATTCACCTCACAAGAGCCTTGCTGCCAACACGTAGCCTCTCCCTTTCCAGGGCGCTGTCGGCTGTTCGGGGGAATAATGGTTCTGGGAGGGAGGTCTGCGAGCTGCAGGGAGGGGCGGCCCCAGTCACCAGAGGCAGCTCTAACTCAGCTGTCACAGACACCAGGGGGTCTGGTCCTGGAACTGGGCACTGTGCTGACCTCCAGCCCTGCTCCCAAGGTCACAGTCTGAGCAGTGGAGGAGACGCAGGGGCAGAGCCATAGCGTCAACCCCACAGGCCAGTGAGACCAGCAGGCTATCCCCAGATGTCCATGTGGGGGTGCGTCCTTGCATGGGGAGTGGAACCCCTGGGTCTGCCTCCAGTTGGCCTCATGTTTTCTGGGCACCCTTAGCTACTGGGACCCCGCTGGGTCCAGGGAGCTGATCTCAGGAACACAGGAAGGGCTGGTTTCCTTCCTGGCCCTGCTGGTGCCATTGGTGGCTTTGTCGGCAGTGGTCCACTCTGAGGTGGGTGGGGCCACACCTCTGGCCATCTCCAGCCCCCGTGGTTTAGGGCAGGCCATCACTGTACGTGGTGCCCGACTCAGCAGTCAGAGAAAGGCTGTCACTGGACCCCCAGCACGTTTGCACAGAGGCCCTGTTCCTGTCTACCTGCAGCCTCGGGGGCTGGGGCTGGCCACATGCTGGCGCTGTGTGGTGAGGCCTCTCGGGGAGACTGTAGCACACTGTGCAGTGTGGACGGACCAAAGTCCAGGCTGAAGTCAGGCCCCAGAGGGCTGAAGGGTTCTGGCCAACCAGTCAGGGAGAGGGTTAGTCCTGCAGGCTGATGGACAGTAGAGCAGCCATCATGACAGGGTGAAGACGCAGTCCCCAGGGCTGAGCAGGCCGGCACAGAAGACGGGCGACTCAAGGCTATGGGGAGCAGGTTCAGAAATCCCCGACAGGTGGGCAGAGGGGGGAAGGGAGCTGTTAAGACCCCTTGGGACAGTCTGTGTGGGGAGGAGCAGGTGTGGGCACTGGCTGCTGGGGGCAGACGCCCCGAGCGTGGGAGGCTGTGTGGATAGTGAGGCCAGCATCTGTTAGGGTTGGGACTGATATTCCCTCAAGGCTGCTGTGAGGCCTGGCAGTGATGCCACCATTTCTGTTAGGAATGAGGAATGGGGACTGGTATTCCCTCGGGGCTGCTGTGGGGCCTCGCTCTGCAGGTGGCAGCCGCAGGGCCAGGTGGAATGGCTGTCAGGGACTGGTGACCATAGGCTGAGCCCATGTTGATGTGGAGCCTCTTTTGCATCAACTGCAGCGGTGCAGACACCACCCGGCGGTGGCAGGTGGTCGGCCGAGGGAAGAGGGGGCATCTGCCACGTGGGGCCAGTATCGGGACCAAGGTGGGTGGCTGGGGGTCTCAGGGAGGTCACATGTAGAATATGGGAGTTGTGCTGTGCTGGAGGGACAGTGTGGGTACGTGGCAGGAGGCTGTGGCTCACTTGCCTCACCGTCTCCCCTTGGCGTCTGGGAGGACAGTGTTCTGGCAGCCATGGGGTCCACGTGGCTGGAGAGACCTGGTCAGGCCCTGGCCTAGGATTGCTTGTTCTCTCTTTCTGGAAGGAGGGAGAGGAGGGGTGACTTGGGGAGGAGTGTGTGAGGCAGCCAGCTGGGCAGTACACCCCCAAGGCATGGAGTGCCAGGGTGCACAGCAGCCTGTCTCAGCACCAAGCTGGTGCAGGGGCAGCCCAGGCGTCCAGCCATCTGGAGGGGCACTGGTGTTGGTATGGGCCCAGGTTCGGTCAAGGCTGAGTGGGCATTCACCTTCCTTGGCACTGCCTGCATGGGGCCCACCCAGGACATGGGAGGCGGGAGGCGGGGGGCAGGCAGCTGGCTGCCATGAGCATGTTTTCCTTCCTTCCTTCCTCCCTGGGCTTTTGTTCCTCAGAAATGATTTCGGAACATGGTATTTTCAGTGTGAGCAGTAATTCCTGTTCGTCAGAAGTCACACTGTGTCTAATCCGTGACAAGCTGTTACTTCGTTGTTCAGCCATGGCAGTCCCCTCTTGTCCAGGTGCCACGGGGCACAGAGACAAATGGCTCCGCTGCAGGCTGCCGCGGGTGTGGATGAGGGACACGGGCTGGGGAGGGGCGGTCCTGGCGGCAGCCCCTGTGCAGCCTGTCTTCCTCACGGGTAGGAGGAGGTCCACGTTCCCAGGTGGTCCCTAGGCCAGCGCCAGGTAGGGGGTGGCCGGACCATGAGCCCAGGCCTGGTGTCCTCCTCTCTCTCCCACTGAGGGCCACCATGAGCTGCTTCCGCCTCTACGGAGCCTGCCTTGTCCTTGCTGTTGTGTTACCACCTTTACGGCGTGAGGACTGCTCCCAGCCTGTGGCCGTGGTTGGTCCCGGCTGTAGCAGAGTTGTGGGGTCCGTGGGCAGCTGTGTGAGCCCTGAAGGGAAATGTGGATCGTGCCACATGCATGTCACGTGCTGGGTGCACTGAAGGGTCAGTGTGGAGGTGCATCTTGGCAGGACTGTCCCTTCCTGCTCGGTGATGTCATGGAGATGCATTTCTGGTGGAGGCCTGGGGGGCATTTGTTGGTGGTTTCTGTGTCACATTCAGTAGCTGGTGGGAGTCAGATCCTAGACACATGGTCTCATCTACCAAGGCCTGTGGGTGAAGCCAGCTCTACCAGGAATGCCTGTTGTGGCCAAGGCTCTGAGGTGGTGGAGGGCACGGAGGGGTGGGGGCATGGCAGCTCCATGGATGTGGGGGAGGCACAAGAGCCCAGCGCACTGCAGGAGGCCGCATGTCTGATCACGTGTAAAGCAGGACAGGGTGCTTGGGAGGGCACTGTGGGCACAGGGTGGGGGTGGTCGGACTGTGGGACAGGCCCCTGCAGAGCGCAAAGTACGCTGAGAGGGCTGCCATGAGATTGGCCAAGGAGGAGTCGAAGGGTCAGGGAGTCATGCCGGCCACAGTCCAGGCCAGGTGTGGTGGCGTGTGCCTGTAGTCCCAGCTACTCGGGAGGCGAGGTGGGAGGATCACTTGAGCTCAGGAGGTTTTGAGGCTGTAGTGAGCCAGGGTCACGCCACTGCACTCCAGCCTGGGTGACAGAGCGGGACCCTATCTCAAAAGCAGAAGAGAGGAGAAGAAAAAGCCACAAGGACCGCAGAGAAAGGCGGGCAGGAGACCTGGACTCTGAGCCACGAGAGGCCACAGGAAATGCATCTGGCTGGGCAGGCCAGGAGATGCTCAGTCTCGTTATTCCTAAGGGAAGCGCAAATGAAAACTACAGGGAGATCGCAGCCCAGGCACAGCCAGACTGGGACGGAGCCCGCGCAGCACAGCCCTGCGTCAGTCCACAGGCCGCCACGTGCTGTGGGGCTGTGAGCCAGGGTTTCTGTGTGGGAGGGGCTGGGGGCTGCCTGGGACCGGGAGAGAGCTCGCCCTCCAGCGAGGCCTCCTTTTTGCTGCGTCCTCATGTGGCAGAGCTGTGGGGTCTCTTCTCGTAAGGACTAACTCCACTGTGGCTCCCATCATCACTGCCTTGTCTAACCCTGATCACCTCCCCGAGACCCGGTCTCCAGAAACCATCCGGTCGGTGGTTAGGACTTCAACAGAACCGTTTGTGGGGACGCGGCACCCTGTCCACAGCAAGGCTGACTGACCGTCTTGCTCTGTTGTCCAGGCTGGAGTGCAGTGCAGTGGCACGATCATGGTTCACTGCAGCCTCTACCTCCTGGGCTCAAGCCATCCTCCCACCTCAGCCCCCCAGGTAGCTGGGACTACAGGCACACACCACCATACCTGGCTAATGTTTTAATTTTTTTGTGGAGACAAGAGTCTTACTGTGTTGCCCAGGCTGGTCTCCAACTCCTGGGCTCAAGAGGTCTACCCTCCTTGGCCTCCCAAAATACTGGGATTACAGACGTGAGCCTTCACACCCAGCCATTTTTCCTTTTTTGAATCAATTAAAAAGGCAAGAGGATTGCTTGAGCCCAGAAGTTCAAGGTTGCAGTGAGACAGGATTGTGCCGCTGCACTCCAGCCTGGGTGACACGGAGACTCCATCTCAAAATAAGAAAAAAGAAATGACCTTGGGGGTGGGTGAGAGGACCTGGGTGGAGGCCTCGGCCCAGCGGGAGGCTGCAGGGCAGGGAGGGTCCTGTGGACACCTGGATCTGGGGCTGCGGTCTTAAGGGCTCCTGGCTATAGGGAGGGGCCCAGCACTGAAGAAGGCCACCGGCATAGCGCTGGGGGGTGTTTGTTGGGGTTCCAGGGAGGCTGACCATGCCTGAGCAGTGAGGCTGGGCAGGCACAGCTCCAGGAAGAGAGATTGGCTGAGGGGACCATGGGTGATGCCCACCGTCCCTGCAGACTCTGGGGCCTGGGTCTCTCATGGTGCCCAGCAGAGGAGGGAAGCCCGGACCTTGGACCTGGCAGACTTAAGGCAAGGGCTGGGATAAAGCTGCACATCTGGAGAGGGGCTCCTCAGACCTGCCAGGTGGCTCCAGGGGTCTGCAGGGGCATCTTTGGCCCTCACGCCCCTGAGAGAGGCTCCAGCACTGCCCCCAGCACTGAGGCCCCTGGTGTGGTCTGTATTTGGGAGCCCAGTGGCCTTGAGCAGAGGAGTGGTCACTGCCTCACAGGGACCCCACTCACTTCTGTGAATGCTACTCCTCCAGCCGCTCCCCCGTCCTGTGTCCTGCTGCCGTGAAGGCCCTCAGCCCCTCCGCGTTGACCTTTGTGTGCCCCTCCCGTCTCCCCTGTGCTTACAGACCTGGGTGTGGAGCGGCCATCGGCGAGCACTCAGCTGTCCCTGGGCCAGGCGGGAGGGCTGCCCCAGGAGACACTGGTCCCCAGTGGATCTAGGTCAGGAAGGCGGGTCCCCAAGGGAAGGGCTGCCATCCCAAGATGGTCCAGGGCCGCTTCCTCCTCAGTGCCCATGCCACAGGTGTCCGCAGCCAACCACCTGCCCTGGAGCCTGCTCCCCTGTGCTGGGGAATGTACCACACAGCCCTGCTCCCCTCCTGGGAGCCAAGCATTTGTCCTTCCCTTCTCCCTGCTGAGGTCCGGAGAGAGCTTTGGACAGCCTGGCTGGGTCAGGCTGATGCTGAGTGGCCTTGAGGGGTGGCGTCCCAGGAGCTGGCTCTGCTTTCGGGGAGGCTTTGGTGCAGACCCTGGGTGGGGAAGCACCTGGATCTGTCAGCTCTTGTCTCAGCGGCCCCAGCTCTCTGCAGTGGCCCATCGTCTTAGCTGCTCTCCACTGACCTTGCCCCTCTGTGGGCAGCCCTGGCCCAGGTCTTCCCACCATTAGCCCTGTTTTCAGCTGTGACTTGGTCTCAGAGAGGCCTCTGGGCTGTGACCACATCCTTCTGTCTTCTCCAGGCCCCAGCCTCTATGGCCCCGACCCAGTTGCAGGCTGCCCCCACCCCAGGGGAAAAGTGACCCAAGGCCCACACAGCCAGCTTGCTCTCACTCCAGCTGGGCAGGGACTTCAGACAGCACAGAGTGGCCTGAGGTGGCTGGCTTACCTGTCTTGCAGGACCGACCAGCTGGGCATGTTCACGCACAAGGAGTTTGAGCAACTGGCCCCTGTGCTGGATGGTTTCAGCCTCATGACCTACGACTACTCCACAGCGCACCAGTGAGTGTGGGCTTGGGGACTCCTGGGTACAGCAGGCTCCACAACACAGCAGTGAGTGTGGGTTTGGGGGCTCCTGGGCACAGCAGGCCCCACAGCACAGCAGTGAGTGTGGGTTTGGGGGCTCTTGGGCACAGCAGGCTCCACAGCACAGCAGTGAGTGTGGGCCTGGGGGGCTCCTGGGCACAGCAGACACAGCTACATTCTGTGGCTCTGTGAACGAGGCCACCTGCTGAGCCTGGATGCCCACCTGGGGGAAGCCGGTGGCACTGCGCCCGCACTATGCCCTGTGGTAGTTACATGGGTGGGGTCCTGCCTAGAGTGGAGTTGGGTCATGGTGGGGGCACAGGCACAGTCCTGATGCTGCCCTGTCCTCCTTGGTCTGAGCCACACTGCTCTGGGAGGGCCATGTGACACAGGCACAGGCAGGGACACCACAGCAAGGATGCCTGGGAGGCCTTGTGTCTGCTGACCCCCTTCCCACCCATGTCATGCGGACTTCTGCCTGTGGCTCTGGGGTGGGGAGCCACACATGAGTGCCTGGCCCTGGATGTGGGTGCTTCATGGGGCCTGCTTTGCTGACAGCCCTTTAACATCAATCGTTTCTGTTCTTCCCCACTTCGGAGAGACATCAGCTGCAGCCAGGGGAGAAGGCATCCCTCGGTGGAAGGCCCCAGCGATGGCTCAGGAGCATGACCCTCCCTGTTGCTGAAACTCACTCACCCCTTGCCCTGCAGGCCTGGCCCTAACGCACCCCTGTCCTGGGTTCGAGCCTGCGTCCAGGTCCTGGACCCCAAGTCCAAGTGGCGAAGCAAAATCCTCCTGGGACTCAATTTCTATGGTATGGACTACGCGACCTCCAAGGATTCCCGGGAGCCCATTGTTGGGGCCAGGTGAGCCAAGGGCTCTCCCTGCCGTGCTGAAAGTGTCACTGGGTGTGGGTGGGTGTTGGAGGATGGGGAGGGTCCCCGTCCCCTGGGGCTTGTGTACCACAGAGTCAGAGATTGGGCCGGGCCAGAGCCAGTCATGCTTGGTGCCCACCCGACCTGGTCGCCTCCCACAGCACCGCCACGTTAGCAGTCCCCACATCTGCGTGAGGCTGCGACTGAGGCTTCCCCACCTGTCAGCTTTGCCCCACGGCACCTGGGCCGGGGGGGGCCTCCTGCGTTGAATGCAGGACTGATTTCCTGCCTTGTGCGTTCCTCGTGTGCTCTACCAGTGCGGTTTCTTCATGGCATTACTTTACTTCGTTTCTAGAGGACGTTCCTCCCAGCTGTAGGGTTCTGGCTGTCGGTTTTCTCGTCGGCACCCGTCACTCCGACGGCGGGCGTGTCACGTCACCTCTTTCTCCTGCGTGTGGTGGCTGCCCCCCCTCCCTGCTTTTAGGACCATCTTGTATTTATCACTGGTTTTGAACAATTTGATTGACATGTTTTCATTTTCTTTTTGCTTAGTGTTCATGGAGCCTGTGGAATCCGTGCGTTTATGCTCAGCAAATTTGGAAAATTTGGGGCAGATTCTTGAAATACGTTTTCTGTTTCTTCCCTTCTCCCCTTTCCTTTGGAGACTACAAACACTAGATCCACTGAATGTGTCCCACAGCTCACGAATACACCGTCTACTTTTTGGGATCCTTTTTTCTCTGTTTTCTCTTGTTTTTTTGAGACAGGGTCTCGTGCTGTCGTCCAGGATGCAGGGCAAAGGCGTGATCATAGCTCGCTGCAGCCTCAGCCTCCGGGACTGAAGCCATCCTCCCCCCTCAGCCTCCCAGCAGCTGGGACCACAGCACGCACCACCATGCCCCACTCATCTCTGTATTTTTTTTTTAAGAGACCGGGTTTTGTCATGTTGTCCAGGCCGGTCTCAAATTTCTAGGTTCAAGTGATTCTCCTGCCTCAGCCTCCCAAAGTGCTGGGATGACAGGCGTGAGCCCCAGGCCTGGCCTGGTCATTTCTCCTGCTGCGCCCAACCTGCCATCCATCCCATCCAGCGCTTTTGTCACCCACGTGTTGTAATTCAACTTTTTTATTTTTTATTTTTATTTTTTTATATATATGTTTGAGATGAAGTCTCACTCTGTCGCCCAGGCTAGAGTGCAGTGGCACAATCTCCGCTCACTGCAGCCTCCACCTCCCGGGTCCAAGCGATTCTTTCGCCTCAGCCTCCCGAGTAGCTGGGACCACAGGCGCGTGCCACCACGCCAGGCTAATTTTTTGCATTTTTAGTAGAGGCGGGGTTTCACAGTGTTAGCCAGGATGGTCTCGATCTCCTGACCTCGTGATCCGCCTGCCTTGGCCTCCCAAAGTGCTGGGATTACAGGCCTGAGCCACTGCGCCTGGCCTTATTTTTATTTTTATTTTAGAGATGGAGTTTCACTCTTGTTGTCCAGGCTGGAGTGCAGTGGCGTGATCTGGGCTCACCACAACCTCCAACTTCCAGGTTCAAGTGATTCTCCTGCCTCAGTCTCCCGAGTAGCTGGGATTACAGGCTTGTGCCACCATGCCCGGCTGAGTTTTGTGTGTTTAGTAGAGACGGGTTTTCTCCATGTTGGTTAGGCTGGTCTGGAACTCCCGACCTCAGGCGATGTGCCTGCCTTGGCCTCCCAAAGTGCTGGGATTACAGGCGTGCGCCACCGTGCCCCAGCCTATTATTTATTTTTTGAGATGTGGTCTCACTGTGTTGCCCAGGCTGGTCTCAACTCCTAGGCTCAAGTGATCCTCCTAACTCGGCCTCCCAAAGTGCTGCAGTGACAGGCCTGAGCCACCGAGCCTGGCCAGCATGTAATTCTCATGTCTGGAGGCTTGTTTGGGGTCCCCTTACATGTACCGTGTCTCCACTAAACTGCACATTGGGATTCAGTTGGAGTAACAGCTTAGTGCCCTCGTCTGCTGATTCCGGTGTCAGGGTGGGTTTCCGTGGGCTGGTTTCCTCCTCGGTCGGGGTCCCATCATGCTGCCTTTCTGTGGGCCTGGTACTCTCGGGCTGACGCCTCAGACATTGCAGATTTTACTGTGTTGGGTGCTAGGTGTTTTGGTATTTTTATAAATCATATTAATCTTTGTTCTGGATGCAATTGAGTCTCTTAGAAACAGTTTTAGTGGCTCATTTTTCTGGAGAACCTGGTCCTTTTTGTGGAGGCCTCAGCTGTCATCTTTATGAGACTCTGCAGGGCCCCCACAGGCCTGCCCTCCGTGAGGGGTGTGTGGTGCGTCAGCCCAGGCGGGCGAGCAGAGACCAGGCCATCCGCACTGCTTCCTCCTGGTTGGCCACGGAGAGGGCAGAGGTCACTGCTGGATTCTCAGTTCTGAGGGTGGCGGCAGTCGGTAGGGGAGTGTGTCTGGCCAGCGTTCCCTGCCTGGCCTCCAAGGCTGCCCTCCCTGAGCCCCTCCACGGCGGATGTCAGGTGGGCCATGCTGCAAGACCAGGGTCATGTATGGTGGTCCTGCAGGGAGGCTTTCCCCTGACACGCTACTCTCCGTCCATGCCGCTGGCTCTGGGGTCCAGCACAGGCCTGGGCTCCTGCCGTCCTCTGGCTCCTGGCCCTGGGTTTGCTCTGGGTCAGTGAGCGGGGCCTGACACTGCCGTCGGGGCGGACATGAGGCGGTGCTGGCTGACAGGGCCTGGGTCCAGCCTGGGCAGCAGGAGCCTGGCATCGTCTCTCCCCACATCTCTCCCAGTGGGTCAGCGAGAAGGCAGCCACACCTGAGACACTTGGGGCTGTGCACAGGCAGGGCCCCTGGCTCATTTGGGTCCCCTGCTGCTGCTGAGATGGGACACAGGTCAGTCATTGGCGCCAGCTCACATGTCCCTGCCATGCCAGCTGAGGGGCCCGGCTGCCGTGTCCACCCCCGTCTGTCTGCCGTTTCCGTCAGGGCTGCTCCTGTGTATTCTGCACCGTCCCCCACCACGGCCCTCCTTTGACACTGGGAATCCCAGGAAGGCTCTGGAAGCATGGCTCATCTCCCCATTTCCCCCATCCCTGACAAAGCCTGGTTCTGGGGCCTTTTGGGTGGAGCCATGTAGAGCTTGGGCTCCCAGCCAGGGTCCCCTGTGCAAAGCCAGAGGCCTCCCCACGTACCCAGCCCTGACTCCGCTCCAGCTGTGGGAAAGCCTCACTTGTGGTTGGCTTTGAAGGGGATGCAGGTGTTGGCCTTGAGTGTCACCCGTGCTGGTCTTCAAGGGTAGCTGTAACAAAGCCACACACCGGGCCGCCTACAGAACAGCTGCTTCTCAGTCCCGGGCCAGAGGTCAGAGGTGAGACGGTGCCCTGGCCCTGGGCAGTGCCGGCAAGGTCCTCCTCCTGCCAGCCGGAAGCAGCGGCACGACCCCGGACTCCTGCCTTGGGGCTGGCTTCAGAGCCCTGTGGGAGCTCCTGGGGGTCCTAGGAGGCGCGTCTCTCGACACACACTCGCGAGGGTGGGCTGGGCTCGTGCTCTTTTCCCTGCAGGAAGCTGTGCCCCACCAGGCTGTCTTCTGCCTGCTGCCTCCAGGACACGCAGTCACTTCTTCAGGGCAGCTCAGGGTGGCTCACAGCATTCCGTGATTGTGGAATGGCTATACCTTTGGAGCCAGTACAGCCCCAGTCGCTGGTTGGTCAAGTCTAAGGGGTGCTGTGTGTGGTGACTCACGCATGTAATCCTAACAGTTTGGGAGGCCGAGATGGGAGGATCATTTGAGGCCAGGAGTTTGAAACCAGCTTGGGCCACATAGCAAGACCCCCGTCTGTAAAAAATGTGAAAAGTTAGTGTGGTGTTGCATACCTGCAGTCCCGGCTATGCAGGAGGCTGAGGTGGGAGGATCACTGGAGCCTGGGAGGTCTAGGCTACAGTGAGCTATGGTCACAGCATCGCACTGCAGCCTGGGTGACAGAACAGGACCCCATCTCTTTTTGTTTTTGAGATGGTGTTTCACTCTTGTCGCCAGGCTGGAGTGCAGTGGCTTGATCTCAGCTCACTTCAAGCGATTCTCACAGGTTCAAGCGATTCTCCTGCCTCAGCCACCCAAGTAGCTGGGACTACAGGTGTGTGCCACCACGCCGGACTAGTTTTTTGTATTTTTAGTCACTTCGCCCAGTGACCCTATCTCAAAAAAAAAAATTGAGTCTGGGGAGAGGCAGCCACCTAACTTGGGCTGTGGGTGTGGGCCAGGAAGGGCCTGGAGCCTCCGTCAGCACATCTGGTAGCTGCATCCTCAGGTGAGGTGGCCCAGCTGTGGCACAGGCGCATAGCTCCCGCCCCATCCCAACCTGGGTCTCCCGGTCCCGGCTGGCCCTGAGTTCTCAGACCTTTCCCTGCTGAGATCCTGGTGCCACCTCCCCAGGCTCCTTCCGTGCTCGGCCCAGGCTGGCTCTGCATATGCAGTCAAGGTGTCCGGGAACATCTGGCCAGATGCTCCTGTCCGTCCTGCATCTCAGGAGGCTGCCTGGGCAGACCCAAGGAGAGAGGCCCCCGCTGGCCTCTGACGCCAGCCTCCGCGAAGTCTCCCATGAGCTGGCTTCCACTTGGGCCAAGAGAGGGACGCCCTTCTTTGTGGATGACCAGGGCTCCCGCCAGCCACTGGGCCAAGGCTGTAGGGTTGGGCCCAGGGCTGCTCAGGGCAATGGAGGTACATGGCCCACTGCCCTCCTGAGAGACCCGAACCTGGGCTCTTGGGCTGGTGTGACAGCAGCAGTGTGTCCGTGTGGGGCGGTCCTCCGTGGTCACTCTGCTTAGCAGGGTGGAGGGATTGCTGAGACTTGGCTGCCCTGCGGGGTCGGCACCCCTGCTCCAGCCAGGGCCACAGAGCGGAGGCGAGGTATTGGGGCTTCCTCCTCTGCCCGCTGGTGCTTCCTCCATCGGTCCCTCTCTCCGTCAGGCATCTTTTTTTTTTTTTTTTGGAGATGGGAGTCTCACTCTGTCACCCAGACTGGAATGCAATGGCACAATCTCAGCTCACTTCAACTTCGGCCTCCTGGGTTCAATTCTCCTGCCTCAGCCTCCCGAGTAGCTGAGATTAGGCACCTGACACCATGTCCAGCTAATTTTTGTATTATTAGTAGAGACAGGGTTTCACCATGTTGGCCAGGCTGGTGTCAAACTCCTGACCTCAAGTGATCCACCCGCCTTGGCCTCCCAAAGTGCTGGGATTACAGGTGGGAGTCACCTCGCCCAGCTCTCTCGGGCGTCTTTGTGCTTCATCCTTGCTTTTTAGACCTTGGGAGCCTCTCCAGGCTTTGGAGC
>CAUYQU010076396.1:0-46924 GCA_963574635.1 Cheracebus regulus
GGACGTGAATGAAGCTGGAAACCATCATTCTCAACAAACTGACACAAGAACAGAAAACCAAACACCACATGTTCTCACTCATAAGTGGGTATTGAACAATGAGAACACATGGACACAGGAGGGGAGCATCACACACTGGGGTCTGTTGAGGGGGTGAGGACTAGGGGAGGGATAGCAGGGCAGGGAGGCTGGGGAGGGATAACATTAGGAGAAATGCCTGATGTAGATGACACGGGGATAAAGGCAGCAAACCACCATGGTATGTGTGTACCTATGCAACAATCCTGCAAGTTCTGCACATGTACCTCAAAACTTAAAGTATAATAATAATAATAATAATAAAAACAATAATAATAAAAGTTAAAAAAAAAGTTCTGGCACCATGATTTTAACTTTTCTGAGATCTGGTTTTCTAGTCTGAAAAAGGATAAGAACACTGATATCTAATTTGAAGGGTTTTTTAAGGATGAAATAAATAAGGTAATGAATGTGAGCGCACCTGGCATAGAGAAGGTGCTGTAGAAATATTCCATTCTTTCTCTTTCTCTGCTGCTTTGTTTAACTCATCTTAGCCATCATCTGTGATTTTCTCATTGGTTACTCTCCTCCTGTTTGCCCAATGTAGAGAAAAGTGCATTTTCAAATGCATTATCTTGAGCTGTTTTCTATTGACTTAATAATAGATCCAGTTATTTCATTTATCTTTGTTTTTGCTTCTTGGTAAAAAGTCCTTAAGGTCCTGAGACTGTTCATGTTTGTCACCTCTCACAGAATATATTGTTATTGTTATGAAGGTTAGGCACAACTGAAATATCTAATGATAAAGAAATATTTGAATAAGCAGTGGTATAGTACAGCTAATCAAATCCATGTTCTAGAAGAATATATAATAATTTGGACAGATATTTGTGAAATATAATAAAGTATAAAAGTCAGGTTACAAAATAGAATGTATGGTCTGATTTCATTTGTATTAATTTTTGTATTCAAAAATATTTTGATTACAAAAGGCTAGTTGGTTATGTCTGGGTGGGTGGATTAACAAATTATTTTTGTTTTCTTCATTCTTGCTTATAAGAAAGGTGTTTTTTAAAACACAAAATAAAATGTAGTTTTTAGTCTCTTCTTTCAATTCATAAAATTATAACTGAGAATAAATTGTGATATTTATACCAGCACATATTTCACCTGAAAGGAAAGAAAGGAGTTAAAATTTAAAAAGCTGATTGAAGATAGTTGATATTCCTCCACACAGAATCAATTCAAAGAGTTAGAAAGTAATATCATAAAGAAAAAGAGATAATCAACTTTTTGTAGGATATTTAAAATCTTATTATAAAAATGAAAATTATTAACAAGTAGAAAAGAAATAATATAACACCTATGAATTAGGAAAGGATCTTGGAGAAAATCCACAATGAAACCAAAAGCCTACTGAGAAGTACAAGTATAAATAGAAAAACGTGGCAAAGAAGTTAGAACTTAGTATTTTATTTTAAAGTTCAGATTAAATTAAGAATAAAACATATGCAGATTTTAAAAAGAGAACCTACCAGCATGACAGATATGAGAGATAATGACAGAATTGTCTGATTATTTGGCTACTGGGGAAAAAAACCATAGTTTATAAATGTACTAATTCATATTTGATAATTAAATATTTTACAGTTATACTCAGTGGAGATCTTCACATTACATGATCTAGAGCAGGGATTGCAAACTATGTGTATATGAACTCAAACTTTTTTTGTAAATAAAGTTATCTGGGAAAACATCTATCTCATCCATTTATGTATTGTGTATGGCTACTTTTGTGCTACAAGGAAGGGGTCTGTGCAGTTAGAGCAGTGGTATGGCCTGCAATACCTAAAATATTTATTATCTGGCCCTTTAAAGAAAAGTTCTGCTAACCCACGGTACAGAAAACAAAAATAGATCTAAAAAGAAATATATTTTTTTCAAAGGTGATAATATTAGATAGCTGTATTCAAGAGTTGTGGCTGCTTCTCACGATAAAATCAACTGATATTAATTCCTTATGTTAGTACAAGGAACAAGGCTATTAAGAGATATTTTTTGTTGTTTTTGGAGAGTAGGGAGGAGAGAGACAGACACAGAAAGAGAGCTCCACAGAGAGGATTGTTACTAACGACATAAAACATTCACAAAATGGCTTTTTGTCTTTTTCTTTAGTCTCTTACTTCAAGTAATAAAATTATACGTTTTTGTGAGTGTAACTTTCCATGAAATCTGGAGAGATGGTTGTATATTTCTCGAATGCCCTTTGATTGTTGGTTTTACTGGATTTTTTTTTAAATTGAAGGCCTTTTAACTACCTAATGACATCTTTTGGCCCTTTCTCTGAGAAAATGCACATAATCACATACCAAATATGTTTCCTATTTGATTCAGTATACAAACACTTTAATACTTACTCATGAATCCCTGTATTAATTTCATATCAAGAATTCTTGCTCTGAATTAAACATATTGACACTTTTAGCTGATTATGAACTTAAATCGTTTTTATTTGAGTCTTGATTCTTCTTTACCTTACCTTTTGCACATTATAAGTAAAGACATAGGCCATTTTTGAAACTCATAAGAAATTGGATGTTGCTAAATAAAATTTAAATAGAAGAGACAATAAATATATTTTAAAAATTACTATTAGCAAAATTAAAACATTCTAAAATTAAATTAAATTATTCTAAATGATTATTTTAAATAACATATTACTTTGTAAATGAAAACAAAACTCTTGCACAACATTCGTATTTGAGATGGTAAAAATCCTTTGCTTTTAACTCAGACATTTAACTCAAAAATCTCTCTATTAAGCTTTTCCAGGAAACTAAACAAATAGCTATGTGTATGCCTCTCTCTAAGAAAGTTTTATGACAAAATACAGATTTAAAGTTGTTAAAATGTGTTTTGATACAGGCTCATGAGGGAACATATTTCATTTATTTATCAAATGTATTTCACCAGTAAATCTTTAGTCTTACAGAACATATTAATGCTTAGGGAACAGATGTTTCTTGAAGTCGATTGGGATCTGCTGCTCTGGCCCAGCATTCTCATTTACCCAAGAGAAAATGAAAGGTTGAGAAGGTTAAGTCATTGCCCAACATCTCACATCTTAATAGCAGAACTCAATCCAAGACCTGGGTTTCCTTTCTTGGTCTAATACTCTGTTCTTTCTTCTTTATGAAATAACTTAGTATTATTCCTCTTTACTCTCCATTTAAGTTCTACCTGTGTCCAGATTACTGCAATCAGAATCATTGTAAATTTAGTTGGGGAATTGTACATTGCTATGATGGGTACAGAGTTACTTCAAATTTACTGTGACAGGGAATAATTTATCTCTCATAACCATTTAAAACACCACTTTAGATGCCTGAATGTCGGCTTCCTAGTCAATGTTGACTGCTGAGGCTCTGACAGAATGACAGTCCTTAACTGGTTAATCAGAGGATGTAAGTGATGTGACGGTGACAGTCACTACTCTATTAGTGTTCCCATAAGGAAGATCAGAACTTCTGCCCATGATGCTTGAGGAAAATTTCATAAGAACTAAGGCAATCTTTATCATGATTTTTAAAACAAAAGGTTTTAAGTATCAGATCATGATACTTCGTGACCCAAATATTTTCCCTATTGCTGGTCAAACATAACAATTGTTATCTGACATGTGACACCATCATAGTATGTTGTCGTTCATTATGAGGTATTCAAAATAAGGTTCTTTTTGTTTGTTGTTTGTTTGAGATAGTGTCTCACTCTATCACCCAGGCTTCAGTGTCTCACTCTATCACCCAGGCTTCAGGGGCTCACTCTATCACCCAGGCTTCAGGGGCTCACTCTATCACCCAGGCTGCAGCTCACTGCAACCTCTGTCTCCCGGGCTCAAGCAATCCTCCCACCTCGGCATCCCAAGTAGCTGGGACTAGAGGCATGCACCACCATGTCCGGCTAATTATTTTGGTATTTTTAGTAAAGACAGTTTCACCATGTTGCCCATGCAGGTCTCAAACTCCTGGGCTCAAGCAGTCTGCCTGAGATTTGGTCTCCCAAATTGCTGGGATTACAGGTTCCAGCCGCAGTGTTCAGCCCAAAGTAAGTTTCTAATAACATTTTCATTGCCAGATTTTTCAAATAAACTACTTAAAAATAAATTACATGTGATTCAAGTTTACTACTAAGTTAATTATCCCTTTCAGTTGCACTCAAGATGCAAGGGGTGGAGAAAGAGAAATGGGTGGAGGTGCAAGTATATTTCCCAGGCAAATATATGAGAATATTTATACATGTGATTGTCATTCTTTATACATGCATCTGACAATAAATGGAGAACTGCCACACAAAGGAGGTACTGACAAGTTTTCTTTCAGGATACACTAGTTTCAAGTAATTTACTTGTGGAGTTCTACACACACACATACACATGCACGCACACATCACAAAACCTAAAACCATGGATTGCCATCGGCATCTCCTCATCTTCAAAATGTTTCATTGTAGGCTTTGAAATTCTATCCCCTCAAAATTCTCTCTCTCCTAATGTGTAGGTAGTTTTTCAATGTTGAATAAGTCCACAAAGGAATTGAGATGACCAAGAAATGAAGAAGGGTAAAATCAATGCACTCTCTTTTTCAGAATAGAGCGGACATATATTTGAGTATAAGATACATATATGATGCTGTTTATATGGATTCTTCAATGCCTTTTACTGAGCTAGACACATTCAAAATGCTTCAACCACCTGCCACTTTAGTAACAATGTATGTATTTCCAGATATTTTCACTAAGTAGCAAAGAGTTACAGGGTGCCAGAGTGAAAAAATTGGAAATTGATGCTCCAAATGCTAGTTTGGGAACAAAATAGCTATTATACAAAAGTTTTAAGCTGTGTGTATGTGTGTATGTGTGTTTGTGTGTCTGTGTGTGTGTGTACACACATCTTACATATACCTTTATATATACATCATATACATGTATGTTATATATGTGTGCATATTATATTTATTATCTGTATAATATATACTATACATATATATATTCTTTAATATTAGATCATGGGAAATTAAGATATGAACAAGCCACTCTGTATATTACCTCATCACGTCATTTTAAAAGGTCATAACTAAACTTAGTGTAACCATATATGAGGAATATTTGACTTCCTAAGAAGCTTCAACTTTTATGTTGTTGAAGCCTGAAGCATTATACTTACAGTTTCAGAGTCCACCTGTGCCTGGAGAGATATTGATCTAAATCAGTTTGGTCTGGTAATATTATCTCTCTTGTGATATGGTTTAACTTTTTACCATAACAGATTCCCTCCAACCTGGAATGTATCCAGTGTTCAGATGGCTAAAGGGAAGAAATACTGAAGAAGCTACTTGCACCTACAGGCTACACCCACACATTAAACTCACAACACAGTCAGCTTGGGTGAAATTAGAGAGAAAACTGCCCAAGCATGTCAAATGTTTAAGCTTTAAGACCCAGGGTGGAATGAAACAAAAGAGGAAGGAGTCCAGGGGTGTTTCAGCATAATCACACTGGCTCATGCCGCTGAAGGCACAGCTGGGGTTGAGAGCTCACTGCTGTGAGGAAACTTGCAATTGTATTCCTATCCCACAGTCACCAGTGGACAGGTAGGGTGTGCGTGTGTGTGTGTGTATGTGTGTGTGTGTATGTGTGTGTGTTGTAAACATTCCTGAAAACAAAAAGAGAGAAAAAATTCAATACCATAGAAAGTAATATGTTTCTCACTCCTTTATTATAAATGTGTAGTATCTTAGTCTCTCAGCTCTCCATACCTTAACTTTCACTTTTGCCAACTTGCTAAGACAGTGTGGTACATAGCATTTGAATACCCTTTTATTCCACGGGAAATTCTATTAGAGTATTCCAAAAGTACACCAGAATGTAGTAGCATTATACATGGAATCTGTTTTTTTATATGCAATATACATATGGAGAATAAATTATTTTTGCTAAGTACAGGTAAATACATGAGAATGTTTCATTGTGAGTATCACTCTTTATACCAATTTATGTTGTTATTATTGTTTAGTGTTTTTAGTGCTAGGAGGAGGTGGTGTCTGCTAATTCAAAGCACGTACTTTGTTTTCTTATATTCCCATGCTTCCATTTTGATGGCTTTTCCATCCATCTCCATCTTCATTTGTAGATTTAGTCATTTGGTAAAACTGACTGACAGCAAAGTCAGGCACGTGAGAGAAGATATCATGGTACTTTTTGGAAATAAAACATACTAATAGGACCTAAAACCCTGTAAGTGACATATCACATATCTGTTTACCAGATACATTTATAGCTATTACAGAGACTGGAGTTAGAATTGGATAGGTGGAGAGAGCATACAGTTATACCTCTCAGTGGAAGGAAAATAACATTATCTGAACCGCTTTCCAAAATGCGAAAAATAAATCTACAAACAGGATTCACATGAAATACTCCTGCAGAATATCACCATGCTATTTGACCTACTGTAACTCAATTTATAATAAAACAGTACATACTTTCTAACATTTGTGATATATGGTTATTTAAACTACCAAAGTTGGTTATGTTATATATTAATTACTGTAAAAAAAGGTACGACTAAATGGTACAACTCAGACCTTCCACACTTCCATACACATACACATATTTTGACCCTTAGCCCAAAGTCAAATCAGATCATTAAGGGATTTGTATAATTTCTAGTGTACTAGGAGTTATTTTCTCCCTTTCAATTAGCAGAGCTGCCCATGACATTCTGGATGAAATCCTTTGTACTAGAGAAATAAAAATAATATAAGTAGTTAAATTGGTGTGCATAAGGATGCTCCATCTCTAGAAGTGAATTTCATTCTAGAAGTTTTAGTATGATTAGGCAGATAAGAGTTAAAACTTTGATTCTAGGCTAAGCATCTAAGAGGAGTTGGGCATTTTATCTTCTTTAACATTACATTTTGCACATTGGCATACACTACCTGCTTCATAGAGTTATGAGTAAGTGAACAAATGCATGCCAATCATGGAAAGTATAGCTGCTGGCACACAGAGAGAATTTAGTTGATAGAAGTCATTTTTTATTCATTGTCATTATAGCATAATTATAATTATTCACAGATGCCTACACATTTAATACATAGTTTATCCTCTATTATATATTTAACATTTATAAAATATCCAAGGTTTCATAGACACACCAAAATATTTAAGTATTAATGTATTACATGTAAATTCTCAACATTCTTTCCCTTTAAAAAAATAGTCTCAAGAAATTCTTAGAAGTTGTGGATTAGATGGAATGAGCTAACACTTGAATTATCTCAAACCCTTATGCATATTTAAAATCAATGGACCAGTTAATTATTGTATTGCAGCCAAATTTACTAAGATTTTTTTTTCAAATGACTGATTTAATGTTTGAATTTTTTAATTAAAAAATAATTAGGGAAAAATTTAGTTAAAATAGAAATCTCTCAAGTGCATTCAGATATCCACACCAAAGCAGTAAAGCCTATAGATTATGCACACTGATTTTGATATCAGAGAGACCTGGCTTGAATCATAACTCCATCACAAATACACCCGTGATTTTGGAAAAAGAAAATGTAAGTTGATTTCTTCCTCTGTCAAATAGGGATAATACTGGGACAACCTCTTGGGGTTTCTATGAAGCAATTCTATGAAGATTGCTTAGTATATCTCAGTTCATACTAAGCTGGGATATACTAAGCAATTAATGTTCAATAAATATTATTCATTGTTGTTGCTACTGTTATGTGTGTGATATATTAATCTACCTAAAATTACACGAAGAGAGAAGTAAAATTTAGAAGATTGATTAATATATCAGAACTATATTTAAAATTAAATTTAAATCAACTAAAATATTTCTTATCTGCATTCAGTTATTCCTTGATATCTATTTATGGAGAATTGCTTCCAGTGCACCTGTAGACACCAATGTTAGCAATGCTCAAGTCCAGTAGATGAAGTGGAGTAGTATTTCCATATAACCTATGCATATCCTCTCTTACACTTTAAACCATGCATTATTTATAATACCAAATACAATGTAAATGTGCTACAAATAGTTATTATTCTGTACTTTTTTATCTGTGCTTTTTAAATGGTTCTTATTTTTAATTTTCTTTCATTGCTTTTGATATGTGGTAGGTTGAATCTGAGGATATGAAAGCTGCAGATACAGAGGGCTGACTGTACTCAGACATACACTATCTTGATACCTTTTAATCTTCACAGTATTCTTTGAATATACCATTACGTATACTTTTAATATGTTTTTATAAAATAATGACCTTTGGACTGTTGGACATTCCTTATTTTCTTGATTTGCCAAGCTCAGTGTTAACAGAATGTCTGATCAGATTTCAGCTTTAAAAGCCATCTCTTCAGGTATGTTTTCTCGACTATTACAATCAAAATAACAACTTATTTTGCATTTATTTATTATCTACTCCAACAGATTATAAACTCCATAAAGAAAAGGACATGTTTTGTTCACTGATATGTTCATGGAACTCAATTACCTGGCTTTCAGCATATTAATTTTTTGTGGAGTAAATAAATAAGGTAATCATATATAATAGACTTTTAGTTAATATAAAAGGGGCTCACAAAAAGAATTTTCACCTACACACATTGGTTTTGGGTTATGCTGCTACCTTGACTTTTAAGACAATACATATTTTCTTCTGATGAAACTTAAAAAAAAAAAGCTAGTCAAAATTTTGTTACAAAAAAATCTCATATACTTTTAAAAGGGAGAAAAATATTCACAATGCCATACCACCATCTAGGGATAATAATAGGTAATAACATTTATTGTGCACTTGCTTGGTGCCCGGTCCTGTGCTAAGCATATTATTCACATAGTTCATCTATTTTATGCTCCATACAACTATAAGGTACAGGTTATTAACATCATCTTTTAGATGAGAAAACTGGGATACAAATGGAGTAAGTAAATTTTCAAAGATATATGATGAAAGTGGTAAGACAAGATTTCAAACTTAGAATATTTACAAACCTTAGCCTTTAACCGTATATAATGATGTTAAAATGTTTTTGCCAATTTCATACATTCGCAGACTTCTGTGCAGTTTATTTTAGATGCAGCATAGTTCCTTGTAATAGCAATTCTGAGCATTCCCTTCTGAATTACATATCCTTCAAAACTGTATTTTTAAATTGATACTTTTCAACAATTCCTCTTTTTGCAGGACACTTAGATTATTTCCTCTTTTTGAGTATTGTAGTGAGGCACTGGTTAGTTTATCAGGGTAGTATGATTGAATCAAAGCCATTCACTATCTTAAAAGAATATCAGCATTTTTTTAAGTCTTGATTTTTGTTGCCAAATGTTTTTGAAATGTATACGTTTTACTTCTGGGATCATTGTTTAAAGTACCTATTTTTTATGACCTTGACAGTCTTTTGGCATAAATATTTTTCATAAATCATAGTTTCAAAAGTAAAAAATAATGTCTCAATATTTTAAATTTTATGTTGAACATGGTTTTTAATACCTTTACTGTTTTTAGTTATTTTTTTTAAATTGCCTTTTTCAGTCCTTTCCCCACAGTTTTTCTTTCACAGTTACTTGTTTTCAATTTTATTTATGACCATAGTATTTCTCCATCATACAGATTAAAATTTTTAAATTCTAGCCCAATTGTGGATTTTATTTTTGTTTACTATATTGGATGATATACAGAAAATTTAGCTCATTTTTCTATGTTATTTCTTATGTTATTTCAATATTTAAAAATTCTTCTCTAGAATGAAATCTATTCTACTTTTATTTATGTCTAATAAATTTAATTATTCAAATAATATAAAATCTAGTACAAGTGTAAAATTATTGCAATTAATTAACTAATTGCTACATCATTGTGTATTGACATATTTCTATTCCCTAACAGATTTTGATGACATCATTTATATTTGGACAGTTTTATATATGTGGTTTTCTGCTTCTTAAATGCCTATTTTATTATTTTGATCTTTATATCAATTCTTTATTAATAGTCCCTTCTTATTATCACTACAGTTTTATATGATCTACTATCTAGTAGGCAATGTGTTTTATTTGTACTTTTTTTCCAAAATGCTAATAGCTAGCCTCATTAATTTTCCAGATGTGCTTTAGAATTATTTTGCCAAGGTCCAAATAATCTCTACTAGGGTTTTAATTAGAATTGTATTCAATGTGTTCTTTAATGAAGAAGAATTGGCACCCCTAAAATATTCATAATTCTTTTATGTCTTTTTGTCAGATTATATAGTTTTATTCATATTGTTTTTGATCATATCTTGCAAAATTGGCTCTATGTATCTTATGCTGACTTATATTTTTAAGAAATAAACTGGAACCAAACATAAGCAGTGGAAAAACTCATAAAATTTCATAACTATAGATATTACGTCTTCACCATGGAAATGATGCCACCCAGAATTTAGTTAAATGTCAATTTATCTATGTGCTAGATTACACATAAACACCTTTGCCTCCCCCAACACCAAGCCCACCCACATATATTGGATTGAACCCAAATTTATACAGCTCATTTGTTTCTTCACTATTTCAAATCCCCATGGAAACAGGCAGGGTATCAATTTTAAACAATAACTCCTAAGTGTGAGTTTTGTCATGCCAAAGTGTGGTATAAACTATGAAAAGTGGTTTGGATCCTAGCCTTTTGTTTACGAGGGTATCCTTCATAAAGTTATTTAATATCTGTAACTCAATTTTGCTCATCAGTTAAAGTAGAAAAATAATGCATCTTAAGCCATAGGATTATGCGAAAGATTAAATGAGGTAATACTTGCAAAAAACAAATCTGGGGTATAGTAAATGCTTGATGCAGATTGCATGTCATTACATAAATATAAGTACTTACGTGAGGAGAAAGGAACACAAAGAGTATGATATCTTTCTTTTAAATCAAAATTCTAATGGCTAAGCTAAATGAACATGCAACTCACTGTCAAAAAAAAAAAAAAACCCCAGTATATAGCATCCTTTTGCAATGAGTTATTTTAAGACCATAACAAATAATGCTATCAACATGAAAAGAGAATATGGAGAATTTTGCACTCAGGACTATTTCCTAGTTGTCTCCTGTTTGATTAACTATTAAAAGGTTTAAGTCAGTGAATACCTTTGACTATCAAAGATCCATAGGCATGGAAATACTAAAGTCCCAGAGAAAATTGTAACTCAAAGTAGTCATATAGCTATTCTAGCCTTTATCTAATTTTATAGATAAGGAGTAGAATCTTGGAATAGAATTCTCTGAACTTCTTGGAAATGTATCATATTTAGGAAAAGACTTAAATTTAAAATTAAAAATTCAGCATATGCTTGCTATACATATAGATATATATATGCATATTTATATTTGCAAGTAGTATATACATATAACTGTACTAATAAAATATCCGTATTATAAAACATAAGCATAATGCAGTTTAAAAAAGTAAATACTATTTTTAGATGACTTTCAAATCCTAATGCTTCATGATATTGTCAGTTAATAACACTTAGTAAAATATGTTCATAGAGTGAAGTTGACTGTTACTGATATTGGATTCAAATGCATATCTCAAATAGACTCCCTGTTATTTATAAAAGAATTTATTCAAGTTTTTTAATTACATCATTTTTTTTTCTTCTGGTTTTTGCTTTTAAACTCAATATGGAAGATAGGGAACTCACATTCAAAATAGAGGCAGGTCAGTTCCGCATTTTTTTATTATTTTCTTGTGCATACATATTTAGTATTACCTCATTTGCATGTTGTCTTGGTAAAGGTTTTCTCCAGCCATGTTTGTAATTTGTGAAATTTTGTTACTTAAAACTAGGTGCTATAAACCACAAATTTAAATCAGCATAAACAAACTGTGATGAGTTGAAATATGTGAAAAGTGAACTGAAGAATGAAGGTACCTGACAACGTCTACCCCCAAATGTGGGGTACACCCACTCTTGCCTCATGTATCCTATATCGCGTCTGACAGGCTAGCCAAAGATGGTTGCCAGTGACATTCCTTATGTTAAATATTAGAAATGCTAAATATTTTTCTTTGCTAATTTGCTAAAAATCAATTTCAGTTGATAGTTTTCCTATTTGCTATCCAAATCCTAATAAGTCATTGCATACCCCACAATGCTAAAAATTAATCAAATGATCTACTTACCTTAGGTCATTCTCCATAACTTTAGAGTTTTTAAGTTTTATAATTTGCATTAAAATTTGGAAGTTAAGAAATTCTAGCTACCAGTGACATACCTCCGGTCAAGACCTCTGTGTGTCTGACTAGCAAAGGAAAGCTGTGGCAGATGGATGCAGAGATCCCACATTCTACCTTTCTTCCAGAAGCTTTTCTCACCTCCAAATCTTTTTCTCCATTAAAATATATTCAAAAATAATTAGTGTAACATTAACATGGAGGAAATTTTGTAATTGCCAGTTGTTCTGTAGCCATGGTTACATCAAAGATTTATAGCAAGTAACTCCCAACTGGGCACGAATAAGTAGTTAGCAGGAACAGCAGTAAGAAAATGTTTGTGTGCATGTGCAGGTGTGCTGACGTGAATGGTTGCCAAAAAAAAAAAAGAAAAAAAGAAAAAAAAAGAAAGAGAATATTCAGTGACATTTAAGGTGCTAATATCTGGAAGTCAACCTTTAATTTGACAGCTTTTAGTGCTAGTTAATTTCATTCATCCAGGCGAGGTGTAGGAAATTTGCAGCACCTTTAAATTATCACGTTTTTCCACACTGCCTCGGGCCTATGTGGAATACCTGAACCATGCTTTTTTTTTTTTTTTTTTACCTTTTTTTTTCAGGTCAGTTGAAGTAAAACTTTCATTCCCTTTCTCAGACAATTAATCTTTAGCTAATTGAAGCAGGGTTGCTGCAGGATGGGTTTCAGTGGGGCCTGTAAATCTCATTTAGCAAAGTGAATTCAAGGCACATGCTGCACCTAATGATGTGACAGGTGGACTGCACCGCAAGACAGCAGCCTCGGAAAAGTTGATTCTCATTAGACCCGCAGAGTCCTGCAGTCAGTTTTCTGATGGCTGAAGAACACTAATCGCATCTGTTTGCTACTGGGGTGGGTGGGGGTGAAGCAGGGAAGTTGAAGTGGGGAATGTGAAGGGAAGAGAAGAAGAGGAAGGGGCAAAATTATCTTCTATTCTTTCACGAGTTAATATCCTTGACTCCTGCCTAAACACCAGCAGGTCTACCTCCCACCAAGCGATCAGCCTTCGTTCTGCTGACTCCAACAGGGTGCACCCTTTTTCTAATTAACTAAAATGGCTATGGAAAGCAAAGGAGGCCTTGTATTGGGTGAACCAATTATTTTGAAGGGTATTAAGTCATCAGATTTACTTTTATCTTGATTGCATTGTGGAAATCGTGCATAATTAATGGTGGGAGCTTATTAGGAAAATGATTAGGCAAATTACACAGGTGTCGGATGCATTTTTTATGATAAATTTGCTAGAACAATCCTGCAATTCCATCTGTTCAGCTCACATCAGAATGTCACTCTGAAGAAATTAATGGTGTAGAGTTATACAAAGTTACTACAGGCTTTGGTTGCAGATTTAGGTAAGCTATGTATAAATATATATAAAAATATATATAATTACACAGCAATTACTAGCAAGGTTTTGATGGTACAGCTCAATAAATTTCTTATTTAATCTTGAAAGTAAATGATAGTCAGATGGAAACAAAGAAGTAGAGCGAATGTAAACCTCATCTCATCATTTTGATGTGTATGTAAATAAAAATAATCACAAGCTATTATTATCTCTGCTTTGTGTAATGACTGCAGATGAGACACCAGCTCACTTGTGGCATGAATTCTTGTTTTGTCCCAAAATATCCAATCTTACCTGCAGCTGTTCTCATTTTCAGTTTCCTTTCCGTTTTAAATGTGATCACCTTAAGAGTCACAGTTTATCTGAAGCATTTTTGTAAGTAGTGTGTATAGTATATCATATAAAGCAATTATTTACTATCTGAGAAACCAAATTCCTTTTTGAATGCCAGAAGAAAGTCAGGTAGGAGACCTGCGGGAGCATCCATTCTGCCTGATCATGTATCAACTGTGATCAACTCATGCTTATTCTCTCTATTTATGTATGATCAAATAATGTTATGTGTGTCCAAAAACTTTGTGATACCACAACCTGATGTAAATCTCTGATCTGAAATATCTGGTCTGAAATATTAGAGCAATATACTTCACAGTGTCTTTTTCAAAAATGTCAGACCTAGTTCTGTTGTCTTATCACAAAAAAAAGTTAATTCTTAGCATTCAAAATATCTTCATACATCAAAGCCATCAGAAAATGTTTATAGTTTAAATTAGTAGTGTACTGCTCTAAAATAGCAAATCACCTCTGTTTTTTTAATAGCATCCTGAAAAGAACTATTATCATATGATGGTCTTTAGGCTCTTCAAATTTTGAAGCAAATCAGAACAATCATGAGCATTGACACTGTGTATATACTCACAGTGACATTCACCAAAGCAGCATTTTTGAATTACAAAGAGGAGATATGAGATGATCCAGGCCAAGAAAAAGATCCAACTTCCATACTTGATATGTATTTTATTTAAGTTGCATATTCTCAACCAACTGATGCACAGTTGTCTGTTTTTCCTACAAAACTCTCAAACTCAACAAGATAAAAACTGAATTCATTATGACTACTTCCAAAATAGTTCCCATATGTATATATGCAAAACTTTAGCAAATGCCATTATATCACCCACCTTATTAATCAGGCTTGAAATTTGAAAACCTATCTTTCCTTGTCTTAAGTCCAATGTCCAATTTAACCACTGGACTTTGTGGTTAAATTGGACATTAGACTTAGAGTATCTAGTATAGACACTCTAAGTATACTTAGAGTATCTGTATAAGATACTCTAGTATAGAGTATCTTCTGTATCATCATTGATACTACCTCAGTTTAGAATTCATTATTTCCCTCTTGTGTTAATTCAATGCCTTCAAAACTGCTTTTTGTTACTTAGCACTTTGTACTTCTAATGAAATTATTTTCTAAAACTCTACCATGCAATATTTCCACATTGCTTATAAGATAGAAATTCATCTTTCTTGAGATAAAGGCCTTTCATGATTTGATGCTTTGTCTACTTCTTGTCTTATCTTTTGCCACTCCCCTACAATCATCTTGAACTACCTGTGGTTCACTGTGTATGTCATGCATTTTAATACTTCTTCGCTTGTGCAACTGTTACCGCCTCTGCAAAGAGTGCTCTTCCTTAATGTTCTGTTGGCTGAATATTCTTCCTCATTTTTCATGTCTCTGAATAATGCCATATCTTCTCTGAAACCTTCCTGAATCCCAAAAAAAATGCAGTTTTAACCTTTTCCTCTAAGCTAATATAGTACATTGTATTTAACTCAATATTAGTGTTTTTCTTACCAAGTCCATCTCTTCCACTGAGGTGTGAGATCTTTAAATGGAGGGATTATGTCTCCAACTCCACTCTATAGCTGCTTCCCAGTATGTTTTCTATCATATAATATACAATAATGATTATTAAGTAAATAAATGAATGAAAGTATATGTGTAGCCAGATATGGCTGAATAGTAACACCCCAACCTGTTTCAGCCATGGGGGGATGTTGATTCATAGATAACTAAATTATGGATTAGCCAAACAAGACATGTTATGATAGCATTTATCTTGGAAGCCAAATCTGGAATAAATCATAATTTTCTCTTACTTGCATCCTTACACACATACACAAATGCACACACACACATATTTGTTCACTTACCACAGATAGCACAGAGAAAGGTATTCTATAGTAGCAGCAGCAGAGAGCTGTGTTGTGTGTACATATTGTCTTATTACTCACAACCTATGCCAGGTCCAGCAGGATTGGCATCTACCTGTTAGAAATGCAAGCTCTTACAATATTACCAGGTGCTGTATAGCACATAATGGATTTATGTCATAATAAATAGAAATGCAAATATAATAGAGGTATAAATTAAAATAGAAAGTGAAAAATTTAAATTTCAACTTTAATCAGTATCAAGCAGATACTGAAAATTTTTTGCATTAACAGTAGGACTCTAACTGGGGGATAAGAGCAGGGCTGTGGGGGCGTTCCAGGGATGCTCACTGTTCCCCGATTGGATGTGTTTTTTCCAGGTCCTTGGGCTCTCACGCACCCAGGGATGAGGGAGAGACCCAGCCGACGCAGTAATATTGTTCAAGTAAATATTGAAGCCAAAGAGCTTTGCAGAAAAGCAATTTATTAGGCAGAGAGAGAGAGAGAGACAGAGACAGAGACAGAGAAAGAGAGAGAAAGAGAGCTCCCACACTGTCATGGGAGGGGGATTCAGATATGGAGTGCGCACAGGTAAGGGGCAGGGGGACTTTTAATCTGAGAGTTACTCACACCCCATTCAAGTTCTTGTCCTATGAGAGGAGTTCCTTCAAACTTCCGCTGGAGTGATTGATCTCTGACTTTCATATCGGATTGGATGCCCAGTTCGCAATTGGACCCCTCCTTCCAAGGTTTTGGCAGTCTTTTTAAACAAAGGAAGCTCACCTGGCCTGTCTACCTTTTCCGGAGCACGAAAATTAGAAAGAAAACTCTAGGCTCCCGGATGGGACGTGGGGTTGAACAGAGGTATGGCGCTGGGAAGTTCTTGCCTTTGAAACCACGCCCCCTGTGGACCCAGGAAGAGAAGTTAATACAGTCCCTCAGGATCTCTTCTTATATAGCGAGTAACTTCTGCTCCTTATATTCCTACGAAGTGTGGATCAGCATTAGGGTGAGAAGTATTAGGTTGGTACAAAGGTAAATGCGTTTTTTTCCATTACTGCAGAGTCGAGGAGAATAGAAAATAAGGATCTTCACAGAACCATGACATGACTATTATCTATCTCATAAGTTACTTTATTCAGGTATGATTTGTGTACATACTTAGGATATACAACTTGGTGACCTTGGAAATAAGTTACACCCATAATACCATCACCACAATCAATGTCATAAACATGTCCATCACCCCAAAATGTTTTTCTTTATTATTATTTTATGTGTAACAAGAACACAGCATAAGAACTATCCTCTGTGAAATTTGAAGTATATAATACAGTATTGTTAACTATAGGCACCATCATGTACAGTAGATCTCTAGAAATTATTAGTCTCATATAACTAAAGCTTTGTACCATTTGACCAACACTCGCTGTTCTCCTCACCTTAATCCCTGGAAACCTCTACTGTACTCTCACTTCTACAAGTTTCACTATTTTAGATGCTTTACATAAGTGTGATTATGCAGTATTTGCCCTTCTGTGTCTAGCTTATTTCACGTACCATAAAGTCTTCCAGGTCCATCTCTGTTTGCACAAATGACAGGATTTCCCTCTTTTCTAAGACAAATATATTCCATTGTAGGTACATATCATATTTTCTTATCTATTCATCAGTTAATGAACATTTACTTCGCTTCCACGTCTTTGGCTGTTGTGAACATGGGAATGCAGGTATCTATACAAGATCCTAATGTCAATTCCGTTTGCATTAGGATCCAGAACTGGAATTGCTAGATCATATGGAAGTTCTATTTTTTATTTTTTTGAGGAACTTTGTTACTATTTTCCTTTCCATCGTTGCTGCACCAATTTGCATGCCCTCGAACAATGTTGGAGGGTTCCAGTTTCTCAGCATCCTCACCGACACTTGTTATTTTTGTTTGTTTGTTTTAGACAGTAACCATCCTAACAAATATGAGGTGATATCTCCTTGAGGCTATGATTTGCATTTCCCTAGTGATAAGTAATGCTGGGAACTTTTTCATTTGCCTGTTGATCATTTGTATGACTTCTCTGGAGAAATGTCTTTTCAGTTCCTTTGCCCATTTTTAATCAAATTATGTGTACTTTTTGTACTGAATCAAAGGACCATCTTATATTTTTTAGATTAACTATCAGATATATAATTTGCAAATACTTTCTCAATATTCTATCAGTTGCCTTTTTATTTTGTCAATTGCTTTATTCTCTGTGCAGAAGCTTTTGGTTTGATGTAATCTCACCTGTCTAGTTTTTGCTTCCATTACCTGTGCTTTTGTTATCACAGCTAAGAACTCATTGCTGAGGCCAAAGTCAGTTTTATCCCCTGTGGTTCATCTTGGGGGTTGATGGTGTCTGGTCTTGCATTTAAATTTTTAATGTATTTTGAATTGATTTTTTTGTGTATGTATAAACTAAGGGCTTAATTTTAGTATTTCACATGTACACAGCCAGTTTTTCCAACACCATTTACTGAAAAGACTGTTCTTTCGCTGTTTATTCTTAGTACTCTTGTCGAAGAGTACCTCCAGCTTTGTTCTTGCTCAAGATTGCTCTGGCTATTTAAAGTCTATTGTGGTTCCATATGAATTTTAGTATTTCTTTTTTCAGTCCTGTAAAAACACATTGGGATTTTGGTAGGATTTGTGTTGGAAGTACAGATTACTTTACATAGTATGCACATTTTCGCAATAGTAATTCTTCTAATTCAGTAGCACAAGATGCCTTTCCATTTATTTGTGTTTCAATTTCTTTTATCAATGTTTCATAGTTTTCAGTCTACAAGTCTCCTTAGTTAAGTTTATTTCTAAGTATTTTATTCTTTATAAGACTATTTTAAATGAAATCATTTTCTTACTTTTATTTTGGATTCTATGTTGCTAGTGTATAGATATGCAACAGATTTTTTGTATGTTTATTTAAAATCCAATAATTTACTTAATTTGTTAATCAGTCCTAAATGTATTTTTAGAGGAATGTTTAGGGTTTTATATGTATAATCATGTCTTCTGAATACAGACATAACTTTAATTCTTTCTTGCCAGTTTGAATGGCTTTTTTTTTTCTTTGCCTAATTATTCTGACTAGGACTTCTAATAATTTATTAAACAGAAGTGGCAAGAGTGAGCTTCCTTGCCTTGCTTTTAGTCTTAGAGAAAAAGTTTTTATTTTTTTCACCGCTGAGTATACTGTTTGCTGTGAAACTTTCGTGTGTGACCATTACTGCATTGAGGTAACATCCTTCTATGTCTAATTTTTTGAGAGATTTTTGTCATGAACGGGTGTTAAATTTTGTCAAATACTTTCTTCTTCTGTTGAGATGATCAATTTTTTAATCTCTTAGTCTGTGAATGTAGTGTAACACACTAATTGCTGTACATATATGGAACCAACTTTGCGTCCTAAAGATAAATCTTACTTGGTCATGGTGTATGATCCCTTTAATGTGTTGTCGAATTCAGTGATTTTTCCACCTATGTTCATCGGGAATACTGGCTTACAGTTTTCCTTTCTTGTGGTATTTTTGTCTAGCTTTGGTGTCAGAATAATGACAGCCTCATACAATACATTTGCAAGTGTTCCTTCTTCCATTTTTGGAAAATGTTTTAAAATAATTCCTATTAACTCTTCTTTAAATGTTTAATAGTATTCTCCTTTGAAGCCATCTGGCTTTTCTTTGTGAAAGGTTTTTGATTACTGATTCTACTTACATATTTGTTATCTGTCTGTTCAGACTTTCCATTTTTTCTAGATTTAGTATTGATAGAAAGTATGTTTCTAGAAATTTAACTAATTTTTCTACATTTTCTATTGTTAAAATATAATTGCTCATGACAGCCCTTTATAATACTTATTATTTATGTGGCACCAGTTGTAATATCTCTTCTTCCATTTCTAATTGTATTTATTTGAATCTTCTTTTTTGTTCTTAGTTTATTTAAGGGTTTGTTGACTTTATTTATGTAGCTATCCATATATTTGTTAAAATAACAAGTTTCATAAATTTTTTATTGTTTATTTTATTTATTTCTGCTCTAATTTTTATTATTTCCTTTTCCTGCTACCTTCAGGCTTAGTTAGCCATTTTACTAGTTCCCTGAAGTTAAAGTTACATTGTTTACTTGAAATTTTTATTCTTTTTTAATGCAGGTGTTTGTCACAATATACTCACCTCAGTACTGCTTTAAGCTGCATTCGTAAGTTTTAGTATGTTATGTTTTTGTTTTTGCTTACTTCATGACATGTTTTATTTCCCTTTTGATTTCTTCATTGACTCTGGTTAGTCAGAAGCATGTTGTTTAATTTTCACACATTTCTGAGTTTTCTAAAACTCCTCCTGTGGTTGATTTCTAGTTTTATGCTACTGAGGTCAGAAAACGTATCTGATATGATGTCAATTTTCTTAGATTTTTAAGAATTGTTTTGTGTGACAGCATATGATTTATGATAGATAATATTTTGTGTGGACTTGAAAATGATGTGCATTCCACTGTTTTTGGATGGAATGTCCTTTATATGACTGCTAGATCCATTTGGTCTGCAATGCTACTCAATTCTGCAGTTTATTTATTTTCTGCCTTTATGATCGGCATGTTATGGAAAATAAGAGTATCAAGGTCTCCTTCTATTACCATATTATTGTCCATTTCTCCCTTCAGATTTGTCAATGTTTGCTTTTAGGTGCTCCACAGTTTGGTGCATACATGTTGATAATGGTTATATCCTCTTAATAAATTCCTCCCTTTATTATATGTACTGACCTTTCTCCCATTTGAGAGACTTAAACTGAAAGTTGACTTTGTCTAATACATGTATCACCACCTCTCTTCTCTTCTGTTTACCATAGAACATCTTTTTTCCCCCTTTCTTTTTAGCTTGTGTGTCCTTAGAACCTAAATTGGTTTCATGTAGGAAGCATAAATTTGAATATTTTCTTTTTATCCTTTCAGTTATTCAGTGTCTTTTCAGTAGTTTAATTCATTTACCTTTATTTATTTAATATTTTATTATTATTTCAAAAGATATTTTTAGGGAACAGGTAGTGTCGGTTACATGAGTAAATTTAGTGGTGATTTATAAAATTTTGGTGCACTCATCTCTCAAGCAATGTACACTGTACCCAATTTGTCTTTAATCCCTCACACCCCTCCCACCCTTTCCCCCAAGTCCCCAAAGTCCAATGTATCATTCTTATGCCTTTGCCTCATCTTAGCTTAGCTCCCACTTGTGACTGAGAACATATAATGTTTCGTTTTCCATCTTGAGTTATTTCACTTAGAGTAATGGTCTCCAATTCCATCCAGGTTGCTTCAAATGCCATTAATTTGTTTTTTTGTGAGTTTTTTTTTATGGCTTATTAGTATTCCATCATATGTGTGTGTGTGTGTGTGTATATATATATATATAGTATTCCATCATATATATGTATAAATATATGCATATATGTGTGTGTGCGTGTGCATGTGTGTGTATCTCACAGTTTCTTTCTACACTAGTTAATTGATTGGCATTTACGCCGGTTCCATATTTTTGCAATTTTGCATAAGTGACAAGAAGCTGAATATTAATCACCAAGACAATGGGGAAAATGTCTCCAGGGCATGTCAGAAGTCTTCATGGCAGCCCCTCCCATTACAGACTCAGTGGCCTAGGAGGAAAAAATGGTTTTATGAGCCAGACCCAGAGTCCCTATGCTGTGTGCAGCATAGGGACTTGGTGCCCTGTTCCCAGGAACTCCAGCCATGGCTAAAAGGAGCCATGGTACAGTTCAAGCAGTGGGTGTCAGAGAATGCAAGCCCCAAATCTTGACACCTTCCATGTGATGTTGAGCCTACTGGTGCCAAAAAGTTAAGAATTGAGTTTGGAAACCTCCACCTAGATTTTAGAGGCTCTATAGAAATACCTGGATGTCCAGGAAAAAGTTTGTTACAGGGATGGGGCCCTCATGGAGAACCTCTGCTAGGGCAGTTTGGAAGGGAAATGTGGGATGGGAGCCCACGTGCAGAGTCCTCACTGGGGCACTGCCTAATGGAGCTGTGAGAAGAGGGCCAGACCCCAGGATGGTAGATCAACTGACAGCTGGCACCATCTTCCTGGAAAAGCCGTAAACACTCAACACAAGCCCATGAAAGCAGCTTGGAGGGAGGCCATACTCTGACAAGTGACAAGGGTGGAGCTGCCCAAACCATGTGAACCCACCTCTTGCATCAGCATGATGTGGATTGAGATATGGAGTCAAAGGAGATCATTTTGGAGCTTTAATATTTAGCTTTCCTCCTAGATGTTGGACTTGCATGAAGTCTGTGGCCCCTTTGTCTTGGCTAATTTATCCCATCTGGAATGGGATAAATTAGCCAAAATTTATCCAAGCCCTATATGCTCATTGTGTCTAGGAAGTAACTAATTTGTTTTTGATTTTACTAGCTCATAGGTGGAAGAGACTTTGCTTGTGTCTCAGAGTAGACTTTGGACTGTGGACTTTTGAGATAATGCTGAATTAAGACTTTGGGAAACTGTTGGGAAGGAATGATTGATTTTGAAGTGTGAGGACATGAGATTTGGGAAGGGCCAAGGGTGCAATGATATGATTTGGCTGTGTTCCCACCCAAATCTTAACTTGAATTGTAATAATCCCCACATGTCAAAGACAAGGATGGGGCCAGGTGGAGATAATTAAATCATGAATGTGGTTTCCCTCATACTGTTCTCATGGTAGTGAATAAGTCTCACCAGATCTGATGGTTTTACAAATGAGAGTTCCCCTGCACAAGCTCTCTTGCCTGCCACAATGTATGAGGTGACTTTGCTTCTCATTCGCCTTCTGCCATTATTGTGAGACTTATCGGCTATGTGCAATTGCGAGTCAATTAAACTTTTTTCCTCTATAAATTACCCAGTCTCGGGTATGCCTTTATTAGCAGCATGACAATGAACTAATACATTTCCCATTTCATTTCTAATTGAGCTTATTTGAATCTTCTCTCTTTTTTTCTTGGTTAATCTCACTAACGATCTGTCAATTTTATTTATCTTTTCAAATAATCAGATTTTATCTTTTGTATTTTTGTTTGTTTCTTTCAATTGAATTTAGTTCTGCTCTGATCTTGGTTATTTCTTTTCTTCCGCTGGGTTTGGGTTTGGTTTGTTCTTCTTTCTCTAGTACCTTGAGGTGTGACCTTAGATTATGTACTTGTGCTCATTCAGATTTTTTGATGTAGGCATTTAAAGCTATGAACTTTCCCCTTAGCAACACCTTTGTTGTATGTCAGAGGTTTTGGTAACTTATGTCACAATTACCATTCAGTTCAAATAAATTTTAATTTCTATCTAGATTTAATTGTTGACACAATGATCATGCAGGAAATGTTTTTTTAATTTATATGTATTAGCATGGTTTTGAGTGTTCCTTTGGGAATTGATTTCCAATTTTATTCCACTGCAGTCTAAGAGAGTACCTGATATAATTTAGATTTTCTTAAATTTACTGAGACTTGTTTTGTGCCCTTTTATATAGTCTGTCTTGGAGAATGTTCCATGTGCTGATGAATAAGATGTATATTTTGCAGTTGTTGGGTATAATGTTCTATAAATATCTGTTAAGTTCATTTGTTCTAGGGTATAGTTTAAATCCATTGTTTCTCTGTTGACTTTCTGTCTTGAAGACTTACCTAGGGCTGTCAGTAAGTACCGAAGTCTCCAATTATTATTGTGTTGCCATCTAATCTCATTTCTTCTGTCTAGAAGTAATTGCTTGATAAATTTTGGGGCTCCAGTGTTAACTGCATATTTAGAACTGTCATATTTTCCTTTTGGATAAGTCCTTTTATTATTATATAATGTTCCTCTTTGTTGTTGTTGTTGTTTTTAACTACTGTTGCTTTAAAGTTTGTTTTGTCTTATATAAGAATAGCTACGGCTGTTCATTTTTGGTGTCATTTTGCATGAAATATCTTTTCCACCCCTTTACCTTAAGTTTATGTGAGTCCTTATATGTCAGGTGAATCTTCTGAAGACAGCAGATACTTGGTTGTGAATTCTTATCCATTCTGCCATTCTGCATATTTTAAGTGGAGCATTTAGGCATTTACATTAAATGTTCATATTGAGATGTGAGGTACTACTGTATTCATCATGCTCTTTGTCACCTGATTACCTTGTTTGTTTTTTTAATTCTGTTTTTGTTTTATAGGTCCTGTGAGCTTTAAAAAGGCTCTATTTTGTTTATTATTATTTTGAGAATTTATTTCAAGATTTAGAGCTCCTTTTAGCAGTTCCTGTAGTGCTGGCTTGGTAGTGGTGAATTCTCTTAGCATTTGTTTATCTGAAAAATATGATGTATTTTATTCATTTATGAAACCAATTTTTGCTGGATTCAGAATCCATTGCTGATAATTGTTTTGTTTAAGGACGTTGCAGATAGGGTCTCAATCCCTTCTAGCTTGTAAGATTTCTGCTGAGAAATCTGCTGTTAATCTGATAGGTTTTCCTTTATAGGTTACCTGGTGCTTTTGCCTCACATATCTTAAAAGTCTTTCCCTCATATTGACTTTAGATAAACTGATGACTATGTTTTAAGTTGATGATCTTTTTGTGATAAATTTCCCAGATGTTCTTTGAACTTCTTGTATTTGGATTTCTATATCTCTAGAAAGGCCAGGAAAGTTTTCCTTATTTGTTCCCTTAAATATGTTTTCCAAACTTTTAGAAATATCTTCTTTCTCAGGAATATCAAATTTTCTTAAATTTGGTCATTTAACATAATCTCAAACTTCTTACAGGCTTTGTTCTTTTTTTTTTTTTTTTTTTTGGACAGAGTCCAAAAAAAACACCTTGCTCTGTTATCCAGGCTGGAATGCAGTGGTACAATCTTGGCTCACTGCAACTTCTTCCACCTCCTGGGCTCAAGCAATTCTCCTGCCTCAACCTCCCGTGTAGCTGGGATTACAGGCACCTGCCACCATGCTAATTTTTTAGTATTCTTAGTAAAGATGGGGTCTCACCATGTTGGTCAGTATGGTCTTGATCTCTTGACCTCATGATCTGTCTGTCTCTGCCTCCCAAAGTGCTGGGATTACAGGAGTGAGCAACTGCACCTGTCCTCATTTTTTTTTAAATTTTCTTTCTTTTTGAGGTTGGGTTAATTCCCAAAGCTTGTCTTCGAACTCTGAAGTTTTTCTTCTGCTTTTCTGGTTCTATTGCTGAGAATTTCCAGTGTGTCTTACATTTCTCTAAGTGTATCCTTTATTTCCAGAAGTTGTGATTGTTTTTTATTTATGCTATCTATTTCACTGACGATTTTTCCCTTCATATCTTTATTACTTTCATTTAATTTCATTAAGTTGGACTTTACCTTTCTCTGGTACCTCCTTGATTAGCATAATAATAAACCTTCTGAATTCTTCTTCTAGACATTCAGGGATTGTTTTCTGGTTTTGATTCATTGCTGCTGAGCTAGTATGAATTTTTTTGGGGGGCGGTTTGTTAGAGAAACTTGTTTTGTTATATTACCAGAATTATTTTTCTGATTCCTTCTCATTTGGGTAGACTATGTCAGAGGGAAGATCTGGGGCTCACAGGCTGCTTTTCAGATTCTTTTGACCCAAAATGTGCTCCCTTGATGTAGTATTCTCCCTCTTACCCTAGGGATGTAACTTCCTGAGAGCCTAGCTGCAGTGATTGTTTTTGCCTTCTGTATCTATCCACCCAGTAGAGCTACCAGGCTCTGGGCAGGTACTGGGGGGTGTCTGCACAGAGTCCTGAGATGTGAACCGTCTTCAGGTCTCTCAGCCATGGATACCAGCACCAGCTGCAGTGGAGGTGGCAGAGGAGCAAAATGGACTCTGTGAAGGTTCTTAATTGTAGTTGTGTTTATTGCACTAGTTTTGTGTTGGTTGGCCTCCAGCCAGGAGGTGGCACTTTCAAGAGAGCATGGGGAGGATCAGGTGGTGGACAGGCTCCTAGAGCACCTAAGAGATTATGTCCTTTGTCTTTGGCTACCAGGGAGGGTAGAGAAAGACCATTAGGTCGAGGCAGTGTCAGACATGTCAGCTCAGACTCTTCTGGGGTGGAGCTTGCTGCAGCTGCTATAGGTAATTGAGGTGTTGTTTTCAGGCCAACTGACTTATATTCTCAGAAGGATTATGGCTGCCTCTGTTGTGTCATGCAGGTCGTCCAGGAAGTGGGGGAAAGTCAACAGTTGCAGACCTCACCCAGCTCCCACACAGACAAAAAGTCCTGTCTCACTCTCACTGTGCACTCTCCCCACCCCCAACAGCACTGAGTTTATTTCCAGGCAGTGTGAGCAGGGCTGAGAACCTGACCCAGGCTACCTGCCTCCTAGCTGAGAAAGCAAGCAGGGTTTTCAGGTTTTACACTGCCTGCTATGGCTTCTATGCTGTGTCTGCACTCCTGCTTCATCCCCTTCTCTGGGTTCTTTCCCGGAAACTTCACTTTCAGTCAAAATTGTTACAAAGTTCAACTGGAAGTTTCCTTCTCCCTGTGGTCTTTTCCTTTTTCCCCTTGCAGCTCTCCCCAAAGACCTCTGAGAGACAAAGTCAGAAATGGCTTCCCTGGGAACCACGAGAGCCCACAGGGCTCTTCCCACTGCTTCTTCTACCCCCATATTTCACTCAGGTCACTAAATTTGTCTCAGCTCTCGGTAAGGTCAATCCTTCTCCTGTGATCTGGACCTTCAGGTTCCCCAATGTGAGTCTGACTGGGAGCTGACAATCCTCTTTTCGTACTTTCACACTTTGGGAACTCTGTTTTTCATTTGTCTCCTGGAGCCTGCAGGAGCAATCTACTTTCTTCAAAGGGTCTGTAGATTCTCTCTGCTTCCCTGGTATGCTCCTGTGGTAGTTTTTGGAGCAAAAGTCACAATGTGAATCTCTACATGCTGCTCTGTCCATCTGAGTGGGAGCTGCAATTTGGTCCTGCCTCCTATCTTCCATTTTTCCCAGATGAACCAATCTATTTACATTTAAACTGATTATTGTTAGGTAAGAACTTATTATTGATACTTTATTTGTGATTTTATCTATTTAATAGTCATTTTATTTCTCTCTTCCTCTCTTGCAATTTTCCTTTGTGATTTGGTTATTTTTGTAGGGATATACTTTTTCTTTTTATTGTAACTTTCTTTTCTTTGTAGTTGTCATGAAGTTCTCATGAAATTTTTTGTAGTTGTGATAGTATATTTTAGGGAGATACCAACTTAACTTCACATACAAAAACTACTCTTTTATATCCCATACACATAATGTATTTTGATGTCAGAATTTACACCTTTTTATATTGTGTATCTATTAATACACTTTGGTGTTTATTGTTATTTTTAATATTTTGTCTATTAACTTTTATAACAGTATTAATATGGGTTATACACCATCATGATAGTATTGAAATATTATGTATTTGTTTATATATTCACCTATGCTGATGAGATTTAGACTTGCTTATGCTCTCATATTGCTGTTTAGAATCCATTTACTGCAATTTTTAAAACTCTGTTTAGCCCTTCTTGTACGCCAGCTTTATCAATGGCAAATTCACTCAATTTTTGTTTGTCTGGGCAGTCTTTATGTCTCTCTTTTATAAAAGTAGTATTGCCCAGTGTAAAATTTTTGTTTGTCAGTTTTAGTCTTTCAGCCCTTTGAATGTATTACTCCATTTTCCTCTTTCCTGCAAGATTTCTGCTAAAAAAATTTACTGATAATCTTTTTGCTTTCAAAATTCTCTTTTGATCTTCAACTTCTGACAATTAATTATAGTTAGTCTTGTTATGAACCTTATCAGGTAAATATTTTTTGGGCTATTTGGGCTTCTTTAACCTGGATGTTCATTCCCTCTTCAGATATAGAAAGTTTTCAGCTATTATTTATTTAAACAATTTTGTATGCTCCCCCTTTTTTTCTGAGACTCCCATGACACATATATTGTTTCACTTGACAGTGTCCCATGACTATCACAGGATCCCTATATTATTTTTTATTTTTGTTTTTCTGACTGTATGATTTCAAATGATCTGGCTTCAAATTTGCTGTTTCTTTCTTTTGCTTGAGCAAATCTGCCATCAATGCTTCCTATTTTTTTTAGCTCAATCGTTGGAATCTTCTGCTCCAGAGTTTGTTTGTATCTTTTGTCTTCATAAGCCTAACAAAGATAAAAAATGATCACCATAGGCTACATATCCCATGAATAACACATCACCATATCCAAAAAGAGACTGACACTAGATGCAACTTTTTCCCAGAAAACAAGATATACAAGGTAAACATTTGCTTTTATCCCCTAAGAATAGACAGGGCAATATGTTTGGGTGAGTTTAGTCTAAAATTAATACTTCATTTAATTTAATGAATAAATAAAGCGTGAAGAGAAGATAATCTCACAATTCAAAGGCTGTAGATATAAGACTATTTTTTACATGTTAGAAGTGGATGACGCTTTTTACATAATTCAGTGCATTCCACAGCATTGTATGTTCTAAGTCAGTCTTCATGAAAACTTCAAAGAGACGGCCTTTTGGTAACTCGTTAAATTGTTAAGGCATGAGAAATCACCTAGTAGAGAGTAAGGATTTTTTAAAGATACATTGTTGGGAGGGAAAGGTACTTTTTCTGAAGACTTTTCTGGCAAAATTACCCTCTCTACAACAATTGAAAAACCAGAACAGTTCAATAGATATTTAACATTTTGCAAGATGTCAGTGTTATCAAAATTCATCCCAGATTTTCAAGATTGAGTTCTGGTTATCCCTTTTAAATGATATATGATACCCAGAAACCTCTCTCACTTACCTTCATAGTTCTGTCAGACTCAGTTCTTCGTAATGAAAGCAAATATCAAATGATGTATCTTTTAAGATGCATTTGAGATCCAGATACCAAAAGTAGAATAGCGTTTTGGTATTCTGACATATTTTGGTCATTTGACATATTCAAAGAGAACCCAAATAAAGGGAGTAGTTTCACTTGAAAGTGGAGAGTTGACTCTCTGGAATAAAACAAGATATCTTAATTTACTCTAATGATAAACAATTTCTTGTATTCTGAAATGCAGAGAAAATGAGGGAAAAATGCTTTTTGTAAAATTATGGATTGAATGAAGACTCTGCATGTTTCAAGTCTATCAGTTGTTATCTCCCATAGTCAATCATACTTCTATTCAATTCTTTATTGACAGTGTGATCTTAGTCAAATTCCTTTTCTTAGCCATAACTCCTCATCTGCAAAATAGTCACATTACTACTGTTTATTTCCTAGGATTATTTTCAGCATTAAATAAAATCATACATGCCACCATCACCTAATGCCACCTTCAAAAGCACCAACCTCACCATTAAAATGATTCATAGATTATAGCATAATTGAGAAGAAGTGAGGAAACTCTTTTAGTAGTCATACTTTATTATTATAATTGCAGCTTTGTTATGACTATCTCAAAGTTTGGTTTCCTGGACAAAAATAATAGCATTATCTTTCTCTCAGATTTGTCTGTCCTTTGTTTACTTCTCTCTTGGTCTTCAGCATTGATATAAACTGACATCAAGTGCTAGAATTGAGTTGTATACCCCATAATTTTGAAAAAGATAAATTACTTGCTGTGGGATGATTTTAGCATTCAGCACTTGTGTAATAAAGTTCTGCACCTTTTATCTTTGTGACTGGAAAGACCCATAGCTAGGCATAGTAACCAATGTTTATAACTCTTATTGAATTTGGTAAGTTGGAAACAATAATAGAATATTAACAACAACAACATAAAAAAAAACACACACACATTAAATTTAGAAAGGAGAAAAAGAGAAGACAACAATTTGAGAAAACTCCAGTAAGGGATTTCAGTTGCCATTAGGTTATGTTCCAAAAATAAAGGCCCCAGGGAATTTAGATTAATCCATCATTTATCTTACCCACGAGGTGGATCTGTAAATGACTTCATTGATCCACAGCTGTGTTCAGTATCTTACGCAACAGTGGATCAGGCAGAAATAAGATTGTGTGGGCAAAGGGGCATTAATAGAAAAGATTGAGCTAGAATTAGTTTCTCAGATTCTTTGCTAGTGCGTCCTGACAGCTTCCACCTGTTTGGTTTTAAACTCAAAGGAAATTTCTTCTTATATGATTATTATCTTGGAATGCTGTTCAAGGCTGAAGCAATTCCTTTCATTTTTTCCATTGTTCAAATAAGGAGATTTCTAAAGACATGCTATCAAATCATTTTCTCATCAATGATCTGCAATGTTTATAGTTTAGTGTCTATTTATAGGGGACTTTAAAGCTGATCTGTAAAATTTAACAATATTTTTTTAATTAAAATCAAATTCAGCTCAGAGGCAACAATTTAATATACTTTGTGGCTAAATCTCAAGGAGGTCCCAGTTAGCAGAGATTCATGTTTCACGAAATTCCATCTTATCTTCCAGATAACATCTTACTGTTTCTTAAAGATGAGAAAAGGAAATGTATTGGCATTATGCACTGCTCTAGGTGAGAGGAATGTGTCTTACAAAAGTAGCTCTGGCAGCACAAGGTTGCCACAAATCTCTGACAATACTGACCCATGTTGGTTTGTAACTTTGAGAACAATCCTGCTGGTATACGTTGGCAAAGGTCAACTGAAAACATTACTGGAGCAGCATACGTCTACGTGTTTCGAAATGAACTCAGTTTTGGTTCTGACATGGCAACACTGAGAATCAGCCCATTGAGAGATTTGCTTAATTTCCTGTATTACCTATTCAGGCCAAATTTTTTTTTATTGGAAAGCAGTCTGGTTTTCGAATAAATAATCTTGGAAGATTGAACAAGATTTTTATTCTGTCACACAGATGAACGGTCTCTCTTTCCCAAGACAAGTTCCCACTTTACATCTTAATCAGTGCACATTTCCATTACTGCCCTCACTTATGAGATAGTTGGTGTATGACTCAAATATTGACTAAACATGTGCTCCTCTTGCCATCAGTTGTAATTCGGCTTGCCCAGTGGTAATTCTATCCATGGGGCCACTTGTGGGGAAGTTGCGTTGATATTACATCTCTTCGTTTTATTGGTTAGCAGAAATTGCCTAGTCTCTTAAACTATTTTACTGCAAATACTTAGTTTGGTATGAGAAATGACAGGCAAATATGTACAGAACAAAAAGAGAGCCATATATTCATTATTTGAACATCTTTTTAAAATGCAACATGTGGGCAAAAATGTTATTTCAAAAGTTGGTTATATGACCAGTGATAATGTCTTGGTTGCAATGTGTGTCACTCTGTAACTTGACGTGACGAAAACTTTATATGCAAATATCCTTTGTGTGAGAGGGTTGAGTGAAACTGAAATTAAAAACCAGAGTTAGAAGTCCGAGTAGGCATGAATGACAAAAGAGTCAAGTAAGGTGTGATAAAGGAGACTAAAATATTAACAGAAAGAATGAAGACCTTGAGAATATAAATTATAAAGAACTGGCAGAAATCTTGGAAAATACATAGCAGTTTCAAAAGATATTGAATTTTAAATCAAATCTCAGGATATAAGAGAGCACTTGATAATATTTGGTTACATAATTTAAACAATATAAATAAATAACTTTTTTTCCATATAAATAGCTTTTTTTCTGACTGAGTTAAGCATACTTGGTCTACAAAATGAGACCAAAATGAGGCAGGGTGCTTTTTCAGTCTTTTATGTTATGCAAAAAGTTGAAACATATAGTAAATATAATGTGGGCATAAGTCAGGCCTACTTCTGGGCAATTGACAAAAAGCAAACAAACATATACTAGCAGAAATATGAAAACAAATGTATGGTCCTCTATCTGGTAAATTAAAGCGCTTTTAGATCCAGTGGCTCAAAGAATGTCACCAGGTTATTTATTCTTTTCAGTGCCATCTTTTCATCTTTTGAAAGGCAAGCACTTAGGAAATACTGAATTCCTTGTCAATGTAATTAGACATGACAAAATTAAATGATTCACATGTTATAGAGAGAATATTAGGCTATGGATGAGATCAATATCCTTCAAATCTCATGATTCCATGATGCTACTAATTCTTTTATCAAGAGTCTAGAGATAGATACTTTTAAACTGTTAAAAAAAAAACAAACAGATGTTTGGTAAGCATCTAAGCTAATGCATGTGGGGTTTAATACTTAGGTGATGGTTTGATAGCTGCAGCAAACCACCATGCACACGTTTACCTATGTAACAAACCTGAACATGCTGCACATGTATTTTGGAACTGGAAACAAAATTGAATTAAAAAAATAATAATTCTTTCACACTATCACCCCCACTTGACTGATCTTCCTTTCTCTGGAGACCTTTGAATGCTTGACACCAGCATCAAAACCATGGCTATTCCTCCCCCTCATTGCCAAAAGTGAAATGCCCTGGTGGGGTAAAAAATAAAAGCAGCAACTTGGAACTGCTGCCCTCTCCTAACCCTTGGCTCTGGTCTGGCTCTGGCACAGCCTAGGGACCCTAGGGACAGTGGGTCATTTTCTACAGCAGCTCAGGTCCAGCTATAACATCAATTCCAAGTCCATAAACAAATGCACCTTTCTTCCGTGGGGCTTGGAAAACAATACCCCAGAATGAAGGCTTCAGAAGTAGTCTCAGAAGTAAAAGTTTTCGGATGATGCTCTTCAGCCCTCCCGTCTCTCGGTCCCATTCTCCCTCCGAGGCTAGCTGGAGAAACTAGAATCCCTCTTTTCCAGTGCAGGTTACAGAAATCAGCATGCTTTTCCACAAAGCCAGCCATAAAACCTAAAACTGTTACTCTAATTTTCCCTTTACCTTTCTGTGTAAAACCTGGCCATAAAGAAATTAGCTCACCTAGCTTGTTTGACTGTAGATCATAAGACCCGCATTCTAGAGAGGGCCCTGTCCCGTAACCAGAAGAAAGGAATGTTGCTCAGAGAGGCCAAGAAGAGTCTAGACAGACAGGCCTTGCTGGATTATCCGACTCAGGATATTAGCATTAGATCAGACCTTTTGTGCAATCGTATTTCCACATAGCTGTCCATACTTTGTTGAACCTAAGCATAAAAATGAAAAATCTCTATATTTTTGAGTTTTCACTCTATTTGCTCCTATGTATACATACATGTTAAATAAATTTGTATGCCTTTCCAACCCCCTAAAAAAACAGATACTTCAGTGACTATAGTTAATAATAATGTATTGCATATTTCAAATTATCCAGAAGAGGAGATTTTTAAATGTTCTCACCACAAAGAAATGATAAATATTTGAGGTGATGGATATGCTAATTACTCTGATTTGATCATCACACAATGAATAGATGTATCAAAACATCATGTTTTACTCCATGAATATATACAATTATTTGTCAATTAAAAATAAAACCTTAGAGAAACAAAAACAGAAACTTATAAAATCAATGAAAAGAAATGATAAATAATTATGTAATTATAATGGGAAATCAGGTTTTAAAAATCAAATTCCAATTTACATGCAGATTCTCAGGAATAATATCAGTGTTTTTATTGACAAGTAGTTTTTTTTTTTTTTGTGGGGAGAGGGGCAAGGTTTTAATACAGCCATCCACTCAGACAGCTAGCCAGTTAGACAGCTGTTTATTCATTCATTTGTAAATAAATTTTGAGCAGCAATGATATGCCAAGCCTTTTTCTAAGAGCATGAGATACATTGGTGATCTTATTAGATGTGGCTCCTGCCCTCATGCAACTCATATTTCTGTGGAAAATGCAGACACAAAGTTCAAAAATAAATACTTTACATTAGAAAGGGAAGGGAGTTATGTAGGACGGTCAGGAAAGGACTCTCCAAAGACCTGACATTAAACTTGAGATGAAATTTGAGGGTTCAACCTTGAGCAAAGAAAAGCAAAGGGTATTTCAGTAGAGCCAGTATCAACAAAAGTCTTAAAGATAGCAAAGAGCTGGCCAGATCAAAGATATGAAGAAAATCTTTATGTTTGAAGTCAGAGAGAAAAGGATGATGTAAGATACAAATGTGGGCAGGAAGCCAGTGCCAGATTATGTACATTTGGAGTTTGGACTTTACTTTTAATGCAGTAAGAAACCATGACAGGGCACGGTGGTTCACGCCTGTAATCCTAGCACTTTGAGAGGCCAAGGCAAGCAGATCTCCTGAGGTCAGAAGTTCAAGATCAGCCTGGCCGACATGGTGAAACCCTCATCTGTACTAAAAATACAAAAATTAGCCCGGCATCATGGCAGGCGCCCATAATCTCAGCTACTCGGGAGGCTGAGGCAGGAGAATCTCTTGAACCTAAGAGGTGGAAGTTGCAGTGAACCGAGATAGCAAGATAGCACCATTGCACTCCAGCCTGAGTGACAAGAGCAAAATTCCATCTCAAAAAAAAAAAAAAATTAAACCATTTTACATAGGAAAGAAACATGATATTATTATTTTATAAAAGGCATCAAAATGTATTGAAAGTGAGAAAGAGTAGAAGCAAGGGGAAAATTAATGGATTTGAGATATAGTGCAAGGTGAAAATGATAGCATATGCTAATAAATTGAAAAACTATGCTTTAGGCAATGCTGAAACCCTAAACCAATTTGAAAACTCTACGTAATAATAAAGACAGCACCCTCTTTCCAGCGGTAGCAGCCCTGCTATCATTTACTATTTGTTAACAATAAGTTCCCACTAAATAATAGAGAAAAAGTCTCACAGCAGTTTCTCCAATAAAAAGCAAAATTCTGTGTTGATTGAGTCAATACAGGTTTTGCTAACTACCTAAATTTTTCATAATCCTTGTAGATAATAACTATTGAATTGTGTGGCAGAACAGTTAACAATAACACTGTTTAAAAAGAGAGAATAACCTGTATCTGAACCGTAGTTTGCCATCACGTTTCTCCTTCATTTTTTGAGATATTACACGCTTGTGCAATAGGTATTGTTATTCATGTTTTACAGATAAAAGTAACTGAAGATCCCAAAGGTTAAGTGACTTGCCTAAGGTTACAAAATTGAAAAAGCAGCAGTACTAATCAAACCTAGTTCTTCTGACTTTTAACCATTAACTCATTCCAACACCCAACACTGCCTCTTCGTGTGAATTAGATCAGTCCTGCTTTATCTCCTGCTTGAATATGAATTTATATGAAGTGACTATATTAAAAATTTGCTTGTAATACCAAACTTGCAGGAATAGTCACAGAAAGAAGCAGCAAATTTAGCCTCTTTAGTCAAATCCTGGCCTTTCTGTTTAGACTGCAAATTAGCACTGATTGTGTTAGAGGTTTCCATGGTGTAGGCACTAGACTCTCATGAACTGAACTTACATCATCAACATTTAAAGCTGAAACCCATTAGACAACAGTAACTCAGGTCACTTGTTACCATTAAGAATTTATGCAGCACTTTATATTTGGAAAGAGGTCAATGAAATGTAGACAGATTTGAGTGCTGCCTAAATGGACGAATCTGTGCTGGCATCCCAACAGCACAGTCGCTTCATAATACGGTTTTTATACCTTTCGATATATGACAGAATGTGATATTTATAACACAGGGAACAGTTTAATATGTACAGACCTTCACTCATACTAAACCAAAAAATCCCATATTTGTTTTAAGTTAACAGTTTTATCATTATTCTTGGGTATCAGTAAACTTTTAAGAGATTCAATTTATTTCTTGGTCCCCAGATATTACAGGAAAAAAAAAAAAAACCTTAGTCATCTCAGGCTTACTTGGTATTGAAACAATTTAGTACAGTTTGATATTTGTAGTCTTTGAAGTTAAGACACACACAGCTTTCAATTCTTTTGTCTGAACTTACGGTAATTCTGTGAATTTTAGGTAGGTCATTTAACATTTTGGTACCTTTAATAGCATTTTTAGGGGTTAAAGAAAACATGTGTGTGTCATATATTATTTTTGGCCACCTAGCCACTAATCTAACACCCCCTAATCCTAAACTGCTATTCCCAATATTATACTTACTTTTTTAATCCTCCCTTGTGGCAATGAGGCAGACACTTAACTATACTTTGTCAATCACCAAAGTCACCCTAAATATTGACTTAGGAGCCAGTGATGCAAGAATTAGGGGACCCCACAGAAGTGGTAACAGCTATGTCTCTTTTTCCAGGGGCAGACGTAGGCAGTGTTGGCAACTATGTCCACTGTTTGGTACCCATGTTGTCATTCGGCACTCCAGATGCTGTGTGGACATCTAGGGTGCAGGAAGGGAAGTGGGACTGTCGCTAAACTGAGTCTCCCCCATGCTTTAGGGTTTTCCTTCTGGTTCTTCTTGGTCTCTTACAGTTACAATCTGGATTTTTAAATCCTTTTTCAAATAACTGTTTTCTTCTGGCTAAATCATCCCAATCATCCCTTGTTCCTTGCACCAATGAACCTTCAACTTAGAATAAAAATAGTGAATTGCATATATGACAGTTTTAGGTATCAGTTTTGAAGTTTTCGAAGAACTTTCTTATATATTACTTCCCTGAGTCATTGTAGTAATATAATGAAAAGATTACAATTTACTGAAGAGATTGGTGGTCAGAGAGGTCACATGAGCTTCCCAGTACTACATTTGGGAACTATCAGACTTAATTCTTTTATTTTCCTGAGAGTATATCTGGTATTTAGTATTAAATCATAGCTCTTCAGACATAACATTTACACGGGTTCTTGGGTATCCATTTTAATAAAGAAGAACAATGCATATTTAAGTCATAAGATGTTGCACACAAGACAATTTCATTTATGTAGAGCAACCAGCCACTCTCAGATAGCACACTTATTATGGTTATGATAAAATTAAGCTTTGCGTAAAGCAGACATTTTGATAAAAGTCCATCAGTTTTTATGCATTATAAAACAAAAACATATGATTTTCTAGTTTTTAAAAAGCAGAGAAATAGTAAAATGTAAAAATTTCATATTTAATATAAAATATCCCAAATTGAAAATTTACTGATTCCTATAGAATACAAATTTGTGACTTTAAATAAAAATCGAATAGTACTCAAATATATTATTTCCTAGAAATTCTCAATATTTCATTCAAGATACACTATACTACAAATATGTTACTTAACTATTTCTTTGGGAATCTACAAATGTTTATTATTATTTTTTAGATGAAGCCTCACTCTGCTGCCAGACTGGAGTACAGTGGCGTGATCTTGGCTCCCTGCATCCTCGGCGTCCCAGGTTTAAGTGATTCTTCTGCCTCAGCTTCCCAAGTACCTGGAATTACAGGAGGGCACCACCACATCAGCTAATTTTTGTATTTTTAGTAGAGACGGGGTTTCACTGTGTTGGCCAGGATAGTTTCGATCTCTTGATCTCATGATCTGCCCACCTCAGCCTTCCAAAGTGCTGGGATTACAGGTGTGAGCCATCACACCCAGCCACAAATATTAGTTTTAACAGTCAACAAATGCCTCACTTATGGAAAATCATATTGTATACTAAGATTTCAAATTGGTACACCAACTTTAGTTAATGGCACAAACTCAAGTAGAACATGTGCAAACTCTATAACTGAGAAATCCTTCTTCTATGCATGTACTTAGAGGAACAATTGCATCTGTCTAACTTTAAGGAGTATATAAAAATATTAATTATGGTACTGCTTGTAGTGACAAAATATTATAAATAAATTAATGCCAATCAATAGGAGAGTGGATAATTGTGGTAAATGTTTACAGTTCATTATAAAACATTAGAAAGTAGTTGCACACAATGGATGGATCTCGAATACATAGGATTCAGTAGAAAAAAAGCAGGGAGTCAGAAAATAAAATCCTACTTCATGATTTCATTCATTATAATTCAAAACCAGATAAATCTAAATGATATTTTTAGAGTTGCATATAAATGTAGTAGACTGTAGAGAAAAGTAAGCTTTTAAAAACTACAAAACTCATAGTAGCTTTTACTCCTGTAAAAGGCAAGAGTGCCCTGAACTTTAAAATGTATTGGTGGTATGATTAAATAAGTGATGATTTTATTTATATTTTAGTAATTTAAACTACAAGTATAACCCAATTCTTCAAATAACAGATTTTTTTTTTTTTTGACAGAGTCTCGGTCTGTTGCCAGGCTGGAGTGCAGGGGTGCGATCTCAGCCACTGCAACCTCTGACTCCATGTTCAAGCAATACTGCTTCAGCCTCCTGAGTAGCTGGGATTACAGGTATGCACCACCACACCCAGCTGATTTTTGTATTTTTAATAGAGATGGGGTTTCGCCATGTTGGCCAGGATGGTCTCAATCTCTTGACTTCATGATCCTCCTGCCTCGGCCTCCCAAAGTGCTGGGATTACAGGTGAGAGCCACTGCTCCTGGCCCAAATAACAGATTTTAAGAATAAGTATATATGTAACTTGCCTATTAATCATCCTACGTGCTCAGTTGTTGAAAGAGTTCACAAACCTCAACTGGTTTATGATCATGGGACAGCTTTATCACAAGCAAAGGTACAATATAGCAAAAGCAGGAGAAGTCTGCATTCCAAGTGTCCTCACTTTTAATGCAGTCTACATGATTACAGCGTAGTCTTCTTTCTTCTGCCTCCACTAGTCAAGTTGCACAGAACACATTGTGTCAAGGTCTCAAACTGCTACCCTGTAGCTACATCACTACCAGAAAGTTCAAAGTCTGTCTTCTTCTAAGGGGGTTCTCTTATCGTGAACTGGTCTGGTCATGTGGGTGTAGGGACATTCTAACTTTCTGTGTGACATTTCTTAACCATTAAAGCAACATCTACCTGCTTATGGTGGCTCATGCACGCATCCACACACCCCTCCACCCTGCAACTCACTTCCCAGGAGAGGTTCTAGTTGCAAACCATAAATTCAATTAAAATTACTAAGTAATGCTGATGGACTAATGCAAATTGTGCAACTAAGAAATCTGTCATCATAGAGCACCATTTTTCATAATTAATAGATTTCATTGTACTGGCCAAGGGTCAGTATTTCTGGGTGTAAGTACAGGGTCAATCCAGACCAGGTAGAGTAACCCATGCTATGCAGTATATATTATGACACATGTACACCACTGATATGGTAGTACTGACTACATGTCAAAAATAAATTTATATGAGTAATTATTAGCTGGCCTATGTGTTTCTATATCCATCTAATCTTGATGGGTAAGCCACTTAACCCCTACTTCTAGGCTTAGTCCAGCTGCTGATTTTTAGAAAACCTCTGTTGCTAAGTAGAAGCAATATAGGGAATATCTTCTTCAGCCATCCTCAAATGTGCCTTGTCAGTGCCTTCTTTTTAACAGCTTTGTATTTAACAATGACTACAATAAGGAATAACACTTACTAAACACCTTTTACAATAAGCACTAGGCTTAATATAAAACATACAAAAAATTATCTCAATGTATACAATGGGAAAAATGGAAGAAATTGAGATTCAGGGCATTTAAATAACTTTCCCAAGACTATAAAAAAATCACGTCAGTTAGAAATGCTTTCAGCCGCAAGTATCAAAAGCTTGATAATGTGCTAAACAAATTGGGGCTTATTTTTCTTTCCTAGCAAGAAATATATAGCTCCAGCCTAAGTTGTACAATGACATCAGCACTAGGTTCTCTCTGATATGTTCAGTCTTTATTAAGTTGCAAGAGAGCTGCTACAGTGACATGAACTGTGTTTGCATTTTAGTCAAGAAGGGGAAAGGGACAACATCAGGAAAAAAAAAAAGTTCCTGTTACTAGAAAAATGAAGCAAAGTTTTCTACAGAAGCTCCCAACAAATTTTTATTCATTCTTATGTAGAAGTGTCACACGGACACAACCAACTGCAGAAGAGAGGAAAGGAAGAAAGTATTTGGACCTGGATGTTGTGTAGGTCTGCTAGCCAGTTAGGGGTAGTGCCTGAATTCAAAAATTAATATTAAGCAGCCACTTCTCTCGTTCTCTTTGAAGTAAATTGGTGTTCTCTTTTCCGTAATCAGGTCTTATTTTCGGTTTGTTGTTTTTATCTTGCATTTGAATCCTAACCTTGATTCCTTATGAAGAGCATTAATTTCTCTGAGAATGCTATCCTATCATCCCTTACTCCACTGACCATCTCTTCTTTGCTCCTCATAGCAGAGTGAGTACTTTTCTGGGCATCTATAATACTTTGTTATATTGATCTGCTGACTTGATCCATCCTTCCACTTGATATGGTTATGGTCGTTCATTTTTCTCATTAGTCCATTTATTGCACCCAGAATATAACGGAGCTTTTTCTCTTAAGATTGTGCTATTCCTTGTGCCTGGGATGGCTTCTCTTCAATGACCATCAGTTATTTCAGCCACAACACATTCTCATATTGAAATTGTCTCAGAACACCACACCTATAGACAGATCTCTATTTTCTATGAAGAAAAGTAGAATTTACTGTCTACCATTCATTTGAAAAATAATCTCTTGCTCTGTGAAATCGACATATTTATCGTTTATCAGGGTTTTTTTATTTTAAAATTTCAGAAAAATACACTTTAATAGAAAGAGTATTGAATTTATAAATTGCTTTAAGCAGTATGGCCATTTTAACAATGTCGATTCTTCCTATCCATGAGCATGGAATGTTTTTCCATTTGTTTGTATCATCTCTGATTTCTTTGACCAGTAGTTTGTAGTTTTCCTTGTAGAGATCTTTCACCTCCTTAGTTAGCTGTATTCATAGGTATTTTATTCTTTTTGTGGAAATTTTGAAGTTCATTCCTGATTTGGCTCTTGACTTGACTGTTGTTAGTGTGGAGAAATGCTAGTAATATTTTTCACACTGATTTTGTATCCTGAGACTTTGATGAAGTTGTTTATTAGCTTAAGAAGGTTTTAGGTGGAGACAATGGGATTTTCTAGATATAGGATCATGTCATCTGCAAATAGGGATAGGTTGACTTGCTCTCTTCCTATTTTAATGTCTTTTATTTCATAATCTTGCTTTATTGCCCCAGCAAGTACTTCCAGCACAGGAGATATAGGGAATGCCAAAGCTCTGCGTCAGGCAAGGCTTGCATTTCTCCCTCTTTCTTCACGGCCCACAGCCTCATCACCATGAGATGACTTGGAATCTATCTAAATTAACTCTATTATACCTTTCGGTTTTGTTTACTTAAGTCCCCAAAGGATGGACAAGACCTCCTGTTATCTTTCATCACCTAGAATCCCATCCTTCTAAGGTTTCATGCATTCCTAGTGTCATCCCTTCTTTTGCTCTTCACCAACTCCCAAAAATCTTCCACTATTCTGCCTAAAACAGGGGTACCAATCTGCTTTATTCATATCTTTTCTGAGCATTCCCTTCACCTTCCAGTTTTAATGGAAACTTGACCATTTTCTAAGCATACTGGTTTCTTGGCAATTCTCTGAGGTGCTGTTTCTCTGCCCGTACCTTTTAAGTTACCAAGCTTGGAAGTGGAGTGAGTAGTTGTCATTGTTACTTCCAGACCATTTCTCATCTCTGCTCTATTTACAAACAGAAATGGGAGAAAACAAGTTTAAAACCACATCAGTAGCTTTGTCAAACTCTATTCTTCTTTATTTGCAATTATCTATAAAATGTGTCTTTTTTATTGTTTGTTTTTTCTCCACATTCTCTCTCATATTTCTCCTGTCAATATTCTCGGTGACTTTAACTTTAATAATTCCATAAACAATCCTTCAAATGCGGCCTCTTAGTTTTTTAACATTCTCTGCTTTGATCATCTGATCTGATCTACCTCTACTTTAAACATATACTCTCATAATTAGATGCTAACCTCTTCTATTACCAGCAACTAAAACCCCCTCACATAACAGCAATAGTAATAACCTCTCTGACGTCAATTCTCTGATTTATCTAGCACATCCTCTCTGGAATCTTAATTTAACAACTTTCTTTACATCAAAAAACTATAAACCTTTTATCTAATAATTTTCCTACTATATCCTTCCACTTTTATATCTCATTACTTGTGCTTTGTAGTTCATGGTCTATTATTAGAACAGCATATTTATGTGGATGTGCTTTTTACATATCCATATATACCCACATTTCTTTCACTTTCTCTGTTGGTCATATCTCCTGGATAAACCTCAACCTGAGATTACCACAAGTCTTTTTCTGTTCTTGGCACCTAAGCAAATAAATGTGATTTAGAAACACATAACCCCATAGACACAAACATTTTAATTCGTCTCAGACCATTAAATATAGGTGCTACCTGACATTTATGTTATATTTTGCTATTATTATTATCATTATTCAAACTCTCTTATTAAAAACTATTTTGAAATTTCTCTAATAACTGCACTAACAAATTCACTCTTGGAAAATAAGATAAATTACTATTTCACTAATAGGGTAAGAACAGTCAGAAGAGATATCATCATCAAAGGTGGCTGGCAAGAGGGCCAAATAGGAATAGCTCTGGTCTGCAGCTCCCAGGTGGGTGATTTCTGCATTTTCAACTGAGGTACCCAGCTCATCTCACTGGTACTGGTTAGATAGTGGGTGCAGCCCTTCTTCTGAGGGTAAGCAGAAGAAGGGCAGGGAATCTCCTTACCCAGGAAATGCAAGGGGTCGGGGAACTCCCACCCCTAGCCAAGGGAAGCCATGAGGGACTGTGCCATGACAAATGGTGCATAACCGCCCAGATGCTGTGCTTTTCCCACAAACTTCACAACCCACAGAGCAGGAGATTCCCTTGGCTGCCTATACCACCAGGGACCTTGGTTTCAAGCACAAAACCGGGCTACCATTTGGGCAGACATTGAGCTAGCTGCAGGGTTGTTTTTTCATACCCCAGTGGCACCCAGAATGCCAGCAAGACAGAACTGTTCACTCCCTTGGAATGGGGCTGAAGCCGGGGAAGCAAGTGATCTAACTCAGCGGATCCCACCCCACAGATCCTAGCAAGCTAAGATCCACTGGCTTGAAATTCTTGCTGCCAACAGAGCAGTCTGAAGTCAACCTGAGACACTTGAGCTTGGTTGGGGGATAGGTGTCACAGTTACTGTGGCTTGAGTAGGTGGTTTTCCCCTCACAATGTAATCAAAGCCATCTGGAAGTTTGCACTGGACAGACCCCAACACAATTTGGCAAAACTTCTGTAGCCAGACCACCTCTCTAGATTCCTCCTCTCTAGGCAGGGCATCTCTGAAAGAAAGGCAGCAGCTGCAGTCACGGGCTTATAGATAGATAAAACTCCCATCTGTCTGGGACAGAGCAACTGGGGGAAGAGGCAACTATGGGCGCAGCTTCAACAGACTTAAACGTTCCTGCCTGCTGGAAGAGAGTACTGGATCTCCCAGAACAGTGCTTGAGCTCTGCTAAGGGATTGACTGCTTTCTCAAGTGGGTCCCTGACCCCCGTGCCTCCTGACTGGGAGACATCTCCCAACAGAGGTCAATAGACACCTCATACAGATCTCTGGCTGGCATCTAGTGGGTGCCCCTCTGGGACAAAGCTTCCAGAGGAAGGAACAGGCAGCAGTCTTTGCTATCCTGCAGCCTCTACTGGTAAGACCCAGGCAAATGGTCTGGAGTCTGCCTCCAGAAAACTCCAGCAGACCTCCAGCAGAGGGGCCTGACTGTTAGAAGGAAAACTAACAAATAGAAAGGAATAGCATCAACATCAACAGAAAGAACCTCCACACAGAAACCCCATCAGAAGGTTACCAACATCAAAGACCAAAGGTAGATAAATCCACAAAGGTGAGGAGAAATCAGCACAAAAAGACTGAAAATTCCAAAAACCGGAACACCTCTTCTCTTCCAAAGGATCACAACTCCTCACCAGGAAGGGAACAAAACTGGATGGAGAATGAGTTTGATGAGTTGACAGAAATAGGCTTCAGAAGGTGGATAATAACAAACTCCTCTGAGCTGAAGGAGATGTTCTAACCCAATTCAAGGAAGCTAAGAACATTGAAAAAAGGTTAGCGGAATTGCTAACTAGACTAACCAGTTAAGAGATAATAAATGACTGATAGAGCTGAAAAATACAGCACAAGAATTTTGTGAAGTATACACAAGTATCAATAGTTGAATCTATCAAATGGAAGAAAGGATATCAGAGATTGAAGATCAACTTAATGAAATAAAGCATGAAGACAAGATTGGAGAAAAAAGAATGGAAAGGAATGAATAAAACCTCTAAAAAATATGGAACTATGTGAAAAGATCAAATCTGCCTTTGTCTGGTGTACCTAAAGTGACAAGGAGAAGGGAACCAAGTTGGAAGACACTCTTAAGGATATTATCCAGAAGAATTTCCCCAACCTAACAAGACAGGCCAACATTCAAATTCAGGAAATAAGAACATCACAAAGATACTACTTGAGAAGAGCAATCCCAAGACACATAATCATCAGATTCACCAAGGTTAAAATGAAGAAAACAATGTTACAGGTAGCCCGAGAGCAAGGTTGGGTTACTGACAAAGGGAGGCCCATCAGGCTAACTGCAGATCTCTCTGCAGAAACCCTACAAGCCGGAAGATAGTTACAAGGGGGAATATTCAACATTCTTAAAGGAAATAATTTTCAACCCAGAATTTCATATCCAGCCAAACTAAGCTTTATATAAGAAGGAGAAATAAAATTCTTTATTGAAAGGTAAATGCTGAAAGATTTTTGTCACCACCACACCTGCCTTACAAGAGCTCCTGAAGGAAACAGTAAACATGGAAAGGAACAACCAGTAGCAGCCAGTGCAAAAACATACCAAATTGTAAAGACCATCATCACTATGAAGAAACTGCATCAACTGATGGGCAAAATAACAAGCTAGCATCATAATGATAGGATCCAATGCACACGTAACAATATTAAATGTAAACGGGCTAAATGTCTCAATGGAAAGACACAGACTGGCAAATTGGCTAGAGAAATTAAGACCCATCAGTGTGCTGTATTCAAGATATCCATATCACATGCAAAGACACACATAGGCTCAAAATAAAGGGATGGAGAAAGATTTACAAAGCAAATGAAAAGCCAAAAAAGGGATTGCAATCTTAGTTTCTAATAAAACAGACTTTAAACCAACAAAGATAAAAAAAGACAAAAAAGGGCATTATAAAATGGTAAAGAGGTCAATGTAGCTAGAAAAGCTAACTATCCTAAACATATATGCATCCAATACAGGAGCACCCAGATTCATAAAGCAAGTTTTTAGAGACCTACAAAGAGGTTTGAACTCCCAAACAATAATAGTGGGAGACTTTAACACCCCACTCTCAATATTAGACAGATCAATGAGACAGAAAATTAATAAGGATATTCAGGACTTGAACTCAGCTCTGGACCAAGCAGATCTAATAGACATCTATAGAACTCTCCACCCCAAATCAACAGAATATACAGTCTTCTCCTCACCACATTGCACTTATTTTAAAATTGACCACATAATTGAAAGTAAAACACTCCTCAGCAAATGCAAAAGAACAGAAATTTTAACAGTCTGACAGACCACAGTGCACTCAAATTAGAACTCAGGATTAAGAAACTCACTCAAAACCTCACAATTACATGGAAACTGAACAACCTGCTCCGGAATGACCACTTGGTAAATAAACAAAAAAAAAGTAAGGCAGAAATAAATAAGTTATTTGAAACCAATGAGAAAAAGACACAATGTACCAGAATCCCTGGGACACAGTTAAAGCAGTGTTTAGAGGGAAATTTATAGCACTAAGTGCCCACAAAAGAAAGCAGGAAAATTCTAAAATTGACACCCTAATATCAGAATTGAAAGAATTAGAAAAGCAAGAGCAAACAAATTCAAAAGCTAGCAGAAGATAAGAAATAACTAAGATCAGAGCAGAACTGAGGGATATAGACACAAAAATGCCTTCAAAAAAAAAATCAATGAATTCAGGAGCTGATTTTTGAAAAGATTAACAAAATAGATAGACTCCTAGCCAGACTAATAAAGAAGAAAAGAGAGATGAATCAAACAGACACAATGAAAAATGATAAATGGGATGTCACCACTGATCTGACAGAAATACAAACTTCTGTCAGAGAATACAATAAACACTTTTATACAAATAAACTAGAAAATATACAGAAAATGGAAAAAGTCCTATAGACATACAAACTCCCAAGACTAAGTCAAGGAGAAGTCAAATCCCTGAATAGACCAATAATAAGTTCTGAAATTATGGCAGTAATTAAGAGCCTACCAACCAGAAAAGCCCAGGATCAGATGAATTCTAGACAAATTCTACCAGAGGTACAGAAAGGATCTGGTATCATTTATTCTGAAACTATTTCAAACAATAGAAAAAGAGGGACTCCTCCCTAACTCATTTTACGAAGCTAGCATCATCCTGATACCAAAACCTGGCAGAGAAACAACAAAAAAAGAAAATTTCAGGTCAATATCCCTGACGAACATTGATGTGAAAATCCTTTATTAAGTGTTTACTTTTTTAATTCTTTATTAAATACTGGCAAACCAAATCCAGCAGCACATTCAAAGGCTTATCCACCACAATCAATTTGGCTTCATCCCTAGTATGCAAGGCTGGTTCAATGTACTCAAAACAATACACATAATCCATCACATAAACACCACCAATGACAAAAACCACACGATTCTCTTAATAGATGTACAAAAGGCCTTCAATAAAATGTAACACCCCTTCATGCTAAAAACTCTCAATAAAGTAGGTATTGATGGAACGTATCTCAAAATAATAAGAGCCATTTGTGACAAACCCGCAGCCAATATCATACATGATAGGCAAAAGCTGGAAGCGTTCCCTCTGAAAACCAGCACAAGACAAGGATGCCCTCTCACCACTCCTGTTCCACATAGTATTGGAAGTTCTAGCCAGGGCAATCAGGCAACTGAAAGAAGTAAAGAGTATTCAAATAGGAAGAAAGAAAGTCAAATTGTCTCTGTTTGCAGATATGATTGTATACTTAGAAAAGCCCATCGCCTTAGCCCCAAATCTCCTTAAGCTGATAAGCAACTTCAGCCAAGTCTCAGGGTACAAAATCAATGTGCAAAAATTACAA
>CAUYQU010076397.1:0-15470 GCA_963574635.1 Cheracebus regulus
ATGTCTGTGGGAGACCCGGCCGGTTTCTGCCCACGCCCTGTCCCGCTGGGCACTGTCCTGTTCCTCCAGGTCTCCTCCCGGGGAGAGAGGGGACTGGGAACTTAGAGGAAAGGAGTTCTGAGAAAATCCCTTCCCTGCACCCTGCTGCCAGCCCCCACCCAATGCTAACCCAATCCTGAGTGCTCCTTCTGGGAATTTGCGTGGCCACACTCCTCCCAGGACAGGATTCTAACCTCAAGAATTGTGTCCATGTCAGATTTGCTTCTAGCCTTTTCTGACAAAAACACACGCAGTGCCCAGAAGACTCCTGGCTCATCTCAACCCCAGACACTGGATCTGTAGCGGGAACCTGTTTTCTTCAGCAACCCAGGCTTCTGGATCACCTGATCCTAATCTCTTCTGCCTTTATGGACACAGGAATCAGAGCGTAGCCCTGACTGGGTCTGGACCTGTAGCACACACCAGTACTTTCGTCAGTCCTGCCGTGCTCCCACCCATGACTCTTGGTAGCTCCTTTCTTCTGCTTTTTCCTTCCCACAAATTCTCTTTTCTCTGCACACAGTGTGCCCATGTCCATCCTTTAGGTGCCTATGAGAATTCAGATGTTAGTGAGTTCAAGACCATGCCTTTAGGCCTGGCTGTTGTAGGAGCAAGCACAAATTAGAAGAAGTTTAATGCTTTCTCTTTAGAATGAGGGAGGAATTTTTGCTCTCCTCCTCTTTCTTAAAGCATTTAGTTTGAGAACTTTTGTATTTAAATATTTTCTCTGCTTCTTTGAAATATTTTTGAATCATTTTTATCAGGTAAGTCATTTGTCTTTTTTGACTCAAAATTGTCTTTATCTGGGACCTAGGAACTATTGTTTGAAGTGTAAATAGCAAGAATATACACTCTATTTCACAATTTCTGTAGGAGAGTAGGAGGCTGCCTTCAGCAGATACCTAGCTCCACATTGCAAATCTATATCCTGTCTTTGAATATTAGAAAAAAATTAGAAAACCCAGATGACTTCCCAAATTACAAGGTGAAATTATAATAAACTGTGTATGACAAATGGTGCTTTCAAGGCTTCTACTTGCTAACTAATTATGGTGACTTTCTGTGTTTGCAGTCTCTTAATTGCTTAATTGCTTACGACGCACATCACATTTTCGTTTAATTATACAACAAAACATTTTCTTGCAGTTCTGTTATTGTGGAGACTTTTTTAGAATTGCAGATGATTTTGCTTTTAGTTATATTTTCCACACACTGACCAGAATTACCAGATGTTATACACTAAGTGCCATTGAGAAAACGTTCTTTCTCAAGATTTCAGTCACAACCCACAGTTGTGCAGCAGAGTGCACAAAGTGCAGCAAAGTGCCTCCCAAATCTGCAAACAGAATGGTCTCTCTCTTTGGAATCTATAGTCCTTTCTAGAGCACTTAGACTAAATTGCTACAAAAATAACTTTTCAGGACAGCAGTTATTTAACCTCCTTCAGTGCTCCAGGCGTCTTCAGTTCTGACACTGGTTTCAGAGATTTGGGGCCCGTAAACCTTACCATAATCACACATATGTATTTTTCTGCTCCCTCCCACCTCCCCTTGCCCAAATGCCCACAAATGTGCATACTCATCAGCCCTCCAAGATCTAAATGGGCAGTTCCAAATTCTGAATTTATGTTCTGGGACTTGATAAAAGAACTTTTATCTGAGAAATACAAGTTTTTAAATTTATGAGACTCAGACGTATTAAGATGAGACCGCACTCACATACTGTTCCCCCTCATTGAACTATTTGTCTTTTGAAATTCCTTGTTATCGCTGCAAGTGGCTATACATTAACCTAATAATGCCACACTGGACACTATAACCCACACCCTGTAGCTTAACATATATGGCTAATCACTAACCAATAAGAATTTCTGACAACTTTTTTTTTTTTTGAGATGGAGTTTTGCTCTTATTGCACAGGCTGGAGTGCAATGGCATGATCTTGGCTCACCGTAACCTCTGCCTACCGGGTTCAAGTGATTCTCCTGCCTCAGGCTCCTGAGTAGCTGGGGTTACAGGCCTGCACCACCATGCCCAGCTAATTTTGTCTTTTTAGTGGAGACGGAGTTTCTTCATGTTGGTTAGGCTGGGCTCGAACTCCCGACCTCAGGTGATCTGCCTACCTTGGCCTCCCAAAGTGCTGGGATAGAGGCATAAGCCCATGCGCCCGGCCAACTTTCTATCAGTCTACTCTCTGACTTCCTTTTTGCCTTTAAAAATATGCTTGTAACTGCTTCTAATTAGGGTGTGTATTCAGGGCAACTTTATATTCCAGGATTGCAGCACACATTGATCTCACCTAGAATCTACACATAAAAAGCTGGCCTCTGCCTAAGATTCACAAGACAGGGCCAGACTTTGGGTTGAAGACGTACAGAAATGTCACAGAAAACATTTTCTATGTCGTGAGAGGTCAACATAGATATCCTAAGCCCTATTTTCAGAGTGGAGCCCTTTGAGTTTTCCAGATCTGCTACAGCTGTGTAAGAGGCTTCTGGTGTGAACACAAACCTATGCCAGAATCTTTAAGTGTAAACGAGCACCTTAGCAATGGGAAGTCAAGACCACTAAATATCCAAGTCCATAATCCCAACTATGCCTTCCTGTGTTACTGGAGTAGAGTACTTTTATCCTTCCCCTACCTCAGATTAGTTGATCAGGGACAGGAGATAGCACATCCGAATTAAGTTTCTCGTATGATATTACAGCGAGGCCTGGGTCAAGCATGAGGGCTTCCAGATACTTTAATGAGACATGAATTCACCCTTTGTTCCAGGAGGTCACAGGGACTGCTCTGCTTGGGTTTGGTAGGGACAGGTCAGTATAGCCCATATTTCCATTGCAGCAACAAAAATTGCTATCATGCCCTCGTTTTTCCTCAGAGTAATAGAATAGAGAACATTATTGTGTTAAAAGTTATTTTATCAGATAATTCCTGTCAGTCCCATAAGTCAGAACTAGTTCTCTTCTTTCACTTGTAGTCAAATTAAGAACTCTGTCACTTGATAAATATGTGTTTTCAGGAACTCTTAACATTCAGGGATGTGGCCATAGAATTCTCCTCAGAAGAGTGGAAATGTCTGGATCCTGCCCAGCAGAATTTATATAGAGATGTGATGTTGGAGAATTACAGAAACCTGGTCTCCTTGGGTGAGGATAACTTTAATACATAATTCCTAATACTTCCTCAAAGTTTAATTTTATTTCTTTGTAGAATGTCTCTTAGGAGCTTCTGCTTGGCATGAATTTAATTTCAATTCCTTTCTACAAGAAAAAATTGGGAGTTTGCTGATGTAAAAAAGAAAATATCTAGGATGTTTCATCATTACATAAACCTTCTGTTTTCTTGAGTTTATTTGTGTCTTTCACTATAGGACAGTAGTAATTCTGGAAATTAAATGACATAAAATATTGTTTTTTACATCTTAAAATCCAATTTGCCCCACTTATTTTTGACTCAGTAGTACTGGGTAGTGGAACTTATAACCCACAGGTTTAAAATATTTAAATATTTTAAAGATTCTGTCAGGAAACAATTTTTGGATTTTCTAGAATCTTCTATAATTTCCCTATTCTACTTAGCATAGTAATAGATTGGTAAGTGGAGTATCCCCAGCAATAGTCATGTGCATTTTTTTTTTTTTTTTAAATCAGGTGTTGTGATCTCTAACCCAGACCTGGTCACCTATCTGGAGCAAAGAAAAGAGCCCTACAATTTGAAGATACATGAGACAGCAGCCAAAGCCCCAGGTAGGTGAGAGTGAATGAAGAAGAGGGCACAGGCAAGGAGGCCAAAGGTCAGTAAGGAAGCCAGGCCTTAAAATATAGTTTGGGAAGCTCTGTGCCAATGAAAATAATTTCTGAAAAGACTGCATTTTTTCTTTTATTCACAAGTAGAGTCATCTTCTGTCCCATGTCCTTAAATCTTATAAGAATTTCCTTTTTTTCTTTAGTGATCTCCCTTCAAGTTCACAGAGAGAGCCAATGTCCACTTTCTCAATAAGGGGCTGTATAATCAGACTGCTGTTGCATTGCTTTTAGTGACAATAGAATATTTCTATTAATAAGGAGCTCTATGTTAAGGTATTTTTTTGAACTACTGTTTTTGCATCATGCCTAAAATGTATAAGGTGAGTAGTAGAAATAATGGGATTTGGTTTAGAAATCCCAGGAATGCCAAGGACAGATGTTGCATCTTTTCTGCTTAGTGATTTTTAATCCTGTAGAGGTCGCAAGTATAATTCTGCAAAAATTCATATGCAGCAATTTTATCACAAAAATCAGCGTTTTTCCAAATATGAAAAAATATGTTATTTTACCTTAAAATGTCATTTAGAACAAACTGAGACTTGTAATTTAAACTCTATATATTCAGAATTTCAAATTATAATACAGTTTAAAGCACAAGTTTCCAAATTTTGGCTTCCCTGAGCCACATTGGAAGATTTATCTTGGACCACACTTAAAATTGTTAAATACACAAACAATAATTACAGCTGATAAGCTAGGAAAAAAGAAATAGGTTTGTGAATTTTTGTGATATCCATCACCACAGATAAGCAAAAATGTTCTCACACTCAAAGGATTGGATACTACTGGTTTAAAGTATCTACTCACCTTCTAGATTTCTTTCTTGTTGGGGTTGGGGCTGGGGGATGGAGCCTCGCTCTGTTGCCCAGGCTGGAGTGCAGTGGCGTGACCTCGGCTTGCTGCGTCCTCTGTCTTCTGGGTTCAAGTGATTCTCCTGCTTCAGCCTCCTGAGTAGCTGGGATTACAGGAACCCACCACCACGCCCAGCTAATTTTTTTGTATGTTTAGTAGAGATATAGTTTCATCGTGTTGGCCAGGCTGGTTTTGAACTCCTGACCTCAAGTGGTCTGCCCGCCTTAGCCTCCCAAAGTGCTAGGATTACAGGCATGAGCCACTGTGTACGGCCCACCATCTAGATTTCTTAAATGCGCTATGTCATTAACCAGCTTAGAACATTCCTAAGTGTATATTAAGCTCTTACTACCTTATTTCTTAATAACTATTATCTTACAATTTTGTCTTATTTAGCAGGAAGCCTACTAGGATTCTCTCATTGAGCTATAATCTATATGTAGAAATATGTGTCACACATACACACATCTATATGAGTCATATGTGTATAGGAAATTCTCAACGTTGTTGATAGGTTCTTGGAAACTGTACATAAAACAACATATTGTTTAAGAAAACTAATTTTACCAGAGTTTAATTGATAAAAACAAGGTATGTTTGAATGGCATATAGCTACATTGTTTCATTTAAAGATGCAGTTTTCAAGAACTGTTTTGAATATTGAGGACTACCATACATGTGTGTTTGTGTGATACGGATTTTTCTGATGAATAAAAATTATAAAGCTGTATATTTAATTTGTACAGTGTACTGATTTGATGTGCATATACATTTTGAAACAATATTGTCAAGTTGATGAACACATCTATTACCTCATATAGATAACCTTTTTTTTTTTTTTTTGTAGTAAGAACACTTAAGATTTTCTGCTGTAGGAAATATATATGTATCTCTGTTCCATTGGTTTTTATATCTGTTTTTATGCACATACCATATTTTTGATTACTATAAGCTTTAAATAAAGTTTGAAATTAGAAAGTAGAGGCCCCCAGCTTTGTTCTTTCTCAAGATTGCTCAGGTTATTTTAAGTTATTTGAGATTACACTTAAATTTTACAAATGTGTTTTCTATTACTGAAAAATGCCACAAAAATTTTGATAGGAATCACATTGAATCTATAGATCACTTTGGATAATATTCCTTGTCAATATTAGTTATCCTGATGGAATGTGTTTTCATTTCTTTGTATCTACTTCAATTTCTGTCATCTATATCTTACTGTATTTAGTGTATACATTTTTATCTCATCCTTTACATTTATTTATTTTATTTATGTATTTATTTTTTGAGACAGTCTCGCTCTGTCGCCCAGGCTGGAGTGCAGGGGTGCAATGTCAACTCACTGCAACCTCCGCCTCCCAGATTCAAGCGATTCTCCTGTCTCAGCCTCCCGAGTAGCTGGGATTACAGGCCTGCAGCACCATGCCCGGCTAACTTTTTGTATTTTTAGTGGAGTTGGGGTTTTGCCATATTGGCCAGGCTGGTTTGAAACTCCTGGCCTCAAGTAATCCGCCCACCTCGGCGTCCCAATACGCTAGGATTACAGGCATGAGCCATCGTGCTCGGCCCCTTTGTATATATTTTTATTAAGTTTCTTATTTTTATACTATTGCAATTGGAAACTTTCTCTCTTTTTTTGGGAACTTTGTTGTTACTGTCTGGAAAGACAACAAATATTTGTATGTACAGTCAAGTGCAGTGCCTCATTTCTGTGATCCCTGCACTTTCAGAGGCTGGAGGCCAAGGAAGCTCAATCACTTGAACACAGGAGTTTGAGATGAGCCTGGGCAGCAGAGTGAGACCCTGTCTCAAACAAAAAATCCCACAAGTATTTGTATGTTGATTGTTTATCCTGATACCTTAATGAATGCATTTATTAGTTCAGTTTTTGTTGTTTTACTCTAGGGTTTTATTTATATCCATGATCCTATTATCCACAAACAGTAACATTTTTACTTTTATTCCAAGCTGGAGAGCTTTGTTATTTTCCTTGCCGAATCGTTCTGATACAGACTTTCAGTAATATGTGAAGACAGAAGCTGTGGCCCTGGGGGCGGGTCTGCAGATCTCGGCCTCAGCTATGGTCCCAGAAACAGCCCCATGTCTGTACATTTGAAGGATCTAACAACTCTTACAGTTTCTATAAGCTACTTTTGGCAGGTAAAGGTCCCCTTTTGTTTTGTTTTGAGACAGAGTCGCTATTGGCCAGGCTGGAGTGCAGTGACACAATCTTGGCTCACTGCAACCACTACCTCCCAGGTTCTAGCGATTCTCCTGCCCTCAGCCTCCTGAGTAACTGGGATTACAGGCATGCGCCACCATGCCCAGCTAATTTTTGTGTCTTTAGTAGAGTCAGGGTTTCACCATGTTGATCAGGCAGGTCTCAAACTCCTGACCTCGTGATCCACCCATCCTGGCCTCCCAAAGTGCTGGGATTATAGGTGCAAGCCACCGTGCCCAGCCGTAAAGATTTCCTTTTGTTGGGTCCCCAGGCTGATGAGATTACCTCTGGGGTTGCTGAGAAGGGTCATAGTTGGGTCACAAGGGTGCTGCTGGTTCTGCTGTGGGGTCTGCCTTTGATGGTTGTGTTACCAGATGTAGGGTCCAGCCCTACTAGGGTTGTGGGGTGTCTCCTATCGCTGTGCTGAGGTACTGGATCTGAGAAATAAGGAGACAGGACACCGAAGGACTGGATGGGAGCAGCTGGGCTCGGGAGGGGGCCAACACTACCTACAGGCGGAGACAGGCGAGGCCCCAGGCTTTCAGGCGCATCTGTATTTATTAGGTACAAGTCAGGGGGAAGGGTAGTGAGTAAGGTTGTCTTAAGGATAATGTTAGGGTCAATGCAGTCATGTGCGCGATAAGCAAAGGGTTCACCCCCGTTAGGTCACTGAGATGAGGTGGTCAACATGCAGCAAGGGGTCCACCCCTAAGGAGGTGGGCAGTGCGCAGTAAGGAGGGTGCAGTGTGCAAAATCTCTTATCTAAGGGCAGGCCACTTCTAAGAATTTCTGTAGGAGGATGCTCTGAGTCAGCACAGTAGCAACAGAGCTGACAGATCTCCAGCCACCTGCAGGCTGCTACTAAGGATTTCTATAGGAGAGTGCTTTGAGTCAGCACAGTAGTGAGAGAGCTGACGGGATGTACAGCCACCTACATGCGATTATACCGGAGGGGTTTTAAGCCCTCAGACGTACATGGGATTGCCAGCCTGAGGCCAGCTTTCCACAAGACTGGACACAAGATACTACAATTCCCTTTCAGGAGGAGTGACTTGCTCCAAGCCTGCCATACAGCGGGTATCTTTACGATACTGAACGCTGCCGCCTGGGCTGACCTGCCGTGTAGCGCATGCCCTTTCAGGTAGGGACACTACCACCTGGGTCGTTGATTCTTGTCCTGGTGTGGCTGTTTTTACCTAGTTCATGCTCTACAATGTGTCTGCTCTAGACATTCCTCCAACTATAAACTGAGATTTGATTATCTATGAAGAGGTTATATAGAAAGGGAAATAAATGAACAGTAAGATATTCTTCAGACACTAATTGTGCCGGGGATCTGCTTAACTCTCCTTCCTCAGTGCCCAGGGTGGGAGTTGCCCACACCAGAGATTTGGACAGTTACGGATTCTTTCTGGGCCCTGGGAAGATGAAATATCCTTGAGGACATTAATCTACATGGCACGCGGTAGGGTTGGGTTTTGAAGTTTGTCTGCACATGTTAGGCAAAATACCATGTGCATGAGTGGGATTGGCTTCTACTGACTACGTGGGAACAGTTTTCACAGGTCTCTCTGTGGGTCCCTGAGTTTATACAACTGGCCACTAACTGTGGCTTTGAGGGCTAGAACTGAGTCACAGGGCTGCTTCAGGGACCACAGCTGAGGCCAAGATCTGCAGGCCTGCCTCCAGGGTTGTGGCTGGGTGTGTTCTCCTGCAGGTCTCTTGATGGGAAGGACCACTTTGGATTATAGCTGAGAGGAGTTAGACAGAGGTTGCAGAACTGCTTCAGAGTCCTCAGTACGACCAAGCCTGGTGCACCATTTCCTTGTCTGTAGCCATGTCTATGGGCTCTTGAGTTGGACACCTGGGTAAGGACCTGCTTTCCCCAAATAACCCTTTTGATCTTTGGCCTCACTGAGGTTTCACAACCCTAACCATAGGCAAGCACCTTTCTACTTCTGTTTTCTACAAATTTACTACTTAAAATATCTTACATAAATGGAGTCGTACACTGTCACTTTGTTACTGTCTTAGTTGGCTTAAAATAATGCCTTTAAGATTTATCCTTATTGTAGCATCTGACAAGATATTTTCATTTGAGGCTTAAGAATATTTTGTTTTATGTATAAGCCACATCTTTTAAAAATCATCTATGAAGAATGTTTGAGTATTTTCACTTTTTGGCTTTTGTAAATGATACGATTTGGATCTGTGTTCCCATCAAATCTCACGTCAAATTGCAATCCCTAATGTTGGAAGTGGGCGGGTGGGAAGTGATTGGATTATAGGGTTGGCATCTCATGAACAGTTTAGCAGCAGCCCCTTTGGTACTGTCTTTGCCACAGTGAGTGACTTCTCTTGAGATCTCATTTCTTGAAAGCATGTGGCACCTTCCCCCTCATGCTGTCTTGCTCCTTCTCCCACCATGTTAGATGTCTGTCCCTTTTCTTTCTGCCATGACTGGAAGCTTCTCAAGGCCTCCCCAAAAGCAGAAGCTGCTATGCTTCCTGTACAGCCTGTAGAACCATGAACCAATTAAATCTCTTTTGAAAAATACATTACAAGTCTCAGAAATTTTTTTATAGCAATGCAAGAATACACTAATATAGTGGATATTACTGCAGTACACATAGATGCGCAAATGTTTCTTTCAGGTATATGTTGCATATTTCAAATAGATGTTGAGAATTGGAATTACTGGGTCATACAATAACTTTATTTTTAATTTTTGGAGGCAACTCCATACATTTTTCAGGTGGCTGCATCACGTTTTTTCCACCAACAGCATACAAAGGTTTCAGTTTCTTAATTTCTCTACATTGTTGACAATGTATATTATTTTTTGTTTGCTTAATATTGGCCATCCTAATTAATGCACTACTTCATTGTGGTTTTTCTTTACATTTTTCTAAAGATTAGAAATATTTTTCAATAACTATATTTCATCTTTGGAAAAACATTTTCATCTCTTATCTATTAATCATGTTATTTTTTGTTGTCTTTTTGGAGTTATTCTGGATGTTATCCTCTGTCAAATATATATATATACACACACATACATACATACATACATATATACATATATATATATGGTTTTTGTGTTTCTTACATGGAGCTCTTACCAAATCTTTGTTTTGATGTGCAGAGATAAAATTTAATGTAGTCCAACTTTTTTGTGTTTTTAAATTTGTTTCTCATGTATTTGATGTTATATGCAAGAAAACATTGCTGAGATCAATGTCATAATCTTTCTTCCTATATTTTCTTCTAAATATCGCATAGTTATAATTCTTACGTTTAAATATTTAACTCATTCAACATAGTTTTTGTATGTGGCTCAGGGGAGGGATCCAACCTCAGTTTGTTTCATGTGGATATAGAGTTTTCCAACACCGTTTATTGAAGAGACTATCTTTTTCTTATTGTGTGGTTTTAGCAACATTGTTGAAGATCATTGAAGCATATACACAACGGTTTGTTTTGAGTTCTGGATTCTGTTCCATCATCTATTTGTCTTCTTGCAAGTACCACACTTTTTATTTATTTAGCTTTATCTTTCCTAAAAAAACGAAGTGTTGTGCCTGTAACTTGTTCTTGTTTTCTAAGAATGTTTGCGCTATCAATGGTCCTTTGAAATTCCATATAAATGTAAGAATTGTAAAAAATATTTCTTCACAAGGTGTCATTTTTATTTTCAGGATAACGTTGAATTTGAATATCACTATGTATAGTGTGGTCATTTAACAATATTAAATCTCCAGACATAAAGAAGAGTATGTTCAAGAATGTATTAAGTTTCATATAGTTTTGGATTTGGCAATTTTGATTCTGCTTTTGATTTCTAGTTTTACTACATGTGGTATAAAAGGATGTGTTGTATAATTCAGTGTTGTATAATGCGAACTAGACTCAATACTTTGATGACAAAATAATCTGTACAACAAACCTCGTGACAGAAGTTTACCTCTATAAGAAACCTGCACATATCCCCTGATCTTTTAAAATAAAGAAAAAAAAAAGTTGTTTTGCATTCTAACAGATTGTCCATGAAACAGTAGGTCATTTTCTTCTCCACTTAACCCATGACACAGTTTAGTCTACTTTCTGTTTCTATGAGTTTAACTACTTTAGGTATTTTACGTAAATGAAATTATATTGTTTGTCTTTTTGTGCCAGGGCTTCTTGCACATAAATAAAGTCTTAAAAATGTGTCCTTATTGTGGATTTAACAACATTTTCTTCTTTTAAGAAGCTGAATATATTTAATTATTTATGTATTTAAAATGGTCTTTATTCATTTATTTATTAAGAAAAGTTGGTTCTTTCCACTTACTTGTTTTGGAGATAATGCTACCATGAATATAAATGTGTAAATTAGTCTTCATTTAATATGTGCAGCGGATTATTTATGGGCTCTATTCTGTTTCACTGGTATTTTTAAATTGAATTACAAACTATTTCAATTACTATAACTTTATAATAGGTTTTTAAAATCAGGATGTATGATGCTTCTGATGTTGTTTCTCTTTTTCTTTAGTTCTGATACAATTTTAGGATTGCTTCTTATATTAATGCAAAATATGTATAGCTCTCATCCAAAGTATACCACCATTTCCTTCAGCACTTTATGTCAGGGGAGACAAAACTCATCTTTGGCCAGTCCTTCATAAACCAGGAATGTGGACATATATTCTACATTTTTCTTTCTCTCCTGAGAAGAAGCATAGAATTGGGAGTTTCTCCTGGTCGCACCATGCTGTATTGGGAGGAGATAGGGCTGTGCTGGGCATATGTAATAAAATTTTTCTTCTGTTGTACATGTTTTTGGCATTGTGCTCAACCGAAGTAATACAAATTTTTAACTATGTTCAGGAATTCTCACAAAGGCAATGTGATCAGCATGCTGTTAGGTTCATATATCTATGAAGAAATGAGGACCAGTGATGTTTGTTTATAAGCTTTTCATTTTAAATTTATATTTCATTATTATCTTAATTTTTGTGAGTACATAGTAACTCTGGGTATCTACGGGTTACATGAGATATTTTGATGAAGGTATGAAATGCATAAAAATCACATCAGGGTAAATGATTATTCGTTGCCTCAGGTATTTGTTCTTTGTTTTACGGACAATATAATTACATTCTTTTAGTTATTTAAACTTGTACAATTAAATTGCTTGTGACTCTAGTCATTCTGTTGTACTAGCAACTACTAAATCTTACTCTTTCTAATTATTTTGTACCCATGAACCTACCCCACTTCCCCCCAACCCCTCACTATACTTTCCAGCCTCTGATAACCATCATTCTGCTCTCTATCTCCATGAATTAAATTAATTTAGTTTTTAGCTCCAGCAAATGTGTGAGAACATGCAAAGTTTGCCATCATGTACCTGGCCTATTTCTCTTAACATTATGACCTTTAGTTCTATCCATGTTGTTGAAAATGACAGGATCTTATTCTTTTTTATGAATGGAAAGTACTCCATTGTGTATTTTTACCACATTTGCTTTATCCATTCATCTGTTGACAGACACTTAGATTACTTCTAAATCTTGGCCGATGTGACACTGCTGCAATAAAAATGGAGGTGCAAATATCTCTTTGATGTCCTGATTTCTTTTATTTACATACCTAGGAGTGGAATTGCTGCGTAATATAGTAGCTCTATTTTTCTTTTTTTGAGGAACCTCTAAACTGTCCTCCATAGTGTCTGTACTAATTTACATTCCCACCAAGGGAGTACTAGAGTTTGCTTTCCTCTTGTCAAATTGTTCTGGCTGGCACTTTTAGTACTATGTTGAATAACAGTGGTGAAAGTTTGCATCTTTTGTGCCTCTTCTTTTGTCTTGTTCAGGTGCAGACACCTTATCAGAATGTCTTTGGGTTTCAGTTCCCAACTTTACAAGGTGAACACTTGATAAGGTAATTCGTCCTCAGCCATCCTGTTGTCTTTTCCTGGTCCTAGGTTTCAGAACTGTCTGGGAAGACCGCAGATGTCCATGGTGTCTAGGGAGTAACAGCTACTGCATCATCTCATGGTGGACAGCCTGAAGTTTGGGCTGGAGCCTCAAGGAAGCAGCTGGGTGTCCTGGTGCTAAGAGCACTCTTCTGGTTTAGTCTTCATCCAAAAAACCAAATCCTTGTGGCATTAAGATGTTCTGTCTCCAAATCTAGTGTCCATATTTTGGAGACACGTTGCTGGTCAGCCAATGGAATGCTGATAATGAAGGGAAAGTCAAATAATTCCTACCATATGGATTTTTTTCAGAATTGTGAAGGGGAAAAAAGTACCCCAACAACAAGGAATGTTCATTCTAGCAAGATGATACAAGGACCTGCAAAAAAAAAAAAGAAAAAAGGTACTTCAGGCACACAGAATCACACAGTGCAGAAGCCCTTGGGAGGATAGTCATTGAGTATTAAAATGAGCAGGATGCGGGTGGGAGGATCTATATCATAGGATGGCCTGACTTGCCACTTGAGTCAGACATATTCTAGCCTGGGTTTGTCATCTTGAAAAGATTGTTTATTTATTTCAACTTTCATTCTTATTAACTACAATGCATTTTACTGGTAGAGCTTGAAAACTAGGAAGATATTCTCAAAGAGGCATAAAAATGTGAATTTGAGAAAAATCAAGTGATATGTTTTGTCAAAAATTCTTATTTTCAGTTTTTTCCTTGAGCATGGGTAATAAGTTTCTGAAATCTGTACATTTTGAGTTATTTCACACAGAATCTCAAGACAGTTTTTAAAATATTACTGGGTGAAAAGTAGGAAAAAATTCTCTTCTTTTATGGCTGCAGAAAACTGAATACTTTTCCACAAAAAATTGTGATAGATAAATTGGTGATTTATAGAGATTTGCCAAAACATCAGTTTCTTTTTTCTGCATGGTGAAGTATTTGTGGTGTTGGAGAAGTCTACTCTGTATTCTGTTATCTGCAGGTCTAAGTTTAATGTTAAATTCTATGGACTAGGACTTGACATTCCTGGAAATGCTCATAAATGATTGCTTAATTGTTTGTTATTATGGAAATAATGCCTAAATGACATGTTTACTGTCTGAAATGGATATTTTGGCTTTCCTTGTTGAAGTATAAAATGTTACAATTTCTGTTTCTCCTATGAACATAAGCACTGAGTTTGAGGAATTTTGCTGGATTCTTCCAACACTGAGTTCTTTTTATTTATTTTATTATTATTATTTTTGAGAGAGTCTTGCTCTACTGCCAGGCTGGAGTGCAGTGGCACAATCTCAGCTCACTGCAACCTCCGCCTCCTGGCTTCAAGCGATTCTTCTGCCTCAGCCTCCCGAGTGTCTGAGACTACAGGCGCAAGCCACCACGCTAATTTTTGTATTTTTAGTAGAGACGGTGTTTCACCATGTTGGCCAGGATGGTCTCAATCTCTTGACCTGGTGATCTGCCCACCTTGGCTTCCCAAAGTGCTGATATTACAGGCATGAGCCACCGCGCCCAGTCTCTGAGTTCTTTTTAAATAAAACAGAGGGAATAACCTTGACTGGGAGTCAGACCTAAGCCCCTTAACTGCAGAGTGAAGCCAATCTTGACACTGTCAAAGGAGATAATCAATAGCCCAGTAGTTACTTACTGGGGATTCTAACCCTAACCCAATCCTTTCCTGCAGGTGTCCCAGCCTGGCTCAAATTAGACAGGGAAGGAACCCTTATACTGAGAAGCTACAGATCCCTGGAAAGCTGAGGATCCACAGGCAGATGCTGTGAGAGTTGGGATGGGAGGAGGTTTGTGGTGTCCTGATAGGGTATAATTGTTAGTGTCATAGAGCTGTTCCCTATATATTGTCAAATAATTTCCAATGTAGGTAAGAAGTGACTGTTATAAGGAATATTGCAATGGGGAAAGCACCAAGCATAAGACCTACAAGCATCTCCTAAGTGAGTCAGAAAAGGGCTATTTTTCTTTCTTTTTTTTTTCTTCTTTTTTTTCTTTTTTTCTTTTTTTAAATAAAAAGAGAAAAGGAGAAAGAAAGAAAGAGCAAAAGAAAAAAAAGGAATGAAAGAGAGAAAGAGGAAGAGAGAGGGAGAGAGAACGGGATTCTTGTTTTACTGCCTGGGCTAGAATGCAGTCTAAAAATGGGTATTATATAAAAACCTCTTTTATGCCAATAATTGTGCTTAACAATGGAGACAGGAAGGAATAGAGGATGAAAATAACAAGCAGCCAACCAATATTTTATTTCAACCTGTGAAATGCTATGCAATTGCTGAGGAGTGATTTACTTCCAATTATGTGGTCACTTTAAAAATAGGTGTAATGTGATACTAAGAAAAATGTATGTTTTGTGGATTTGGGGAGGAGAGTTCTGTAAATATTTGTTAAGTTTACTTGTTCCAGGTCTGAGTTCAAGTCCTGGATATCCCTAATTTTCTATCTCGTTGATCTTTCTAATATTGACAGTGTAATGTTAAAGTCTCCCACTATTATTGTGTGGGAGTCTAAGTCTCTTTGTAAGTCATTAAGAACTTGCCCTATGTATCTGGGTGCTCCTGTAATGGGTGC